>SKCR01035379.1:0-113271 GCA_019454045.1 Zanthoxylum bungeanum | reverse complement strand
AATACGATCCGGATTGCCACTCTGAGCACCAACCCTAATAATTTTCAAAATGTGGAGGATAACCCATATATCTGTAATATTGGGGATTTTCAAATCTGGAGACCACTTGAACTCCATTGTTTGACTCCACTTAGCAGCTAACAATAAAGAATAAAGGAACCAACTGATAAATGTTACTGGTTGGCCCAAATGTTGGACAATTATGACCCATAGAATCACTATTTGTAAAAGACATGGTGTTTTTGTACAAATTAACTATGTGACAAAGTAAATTACTCTTTTATCATTTTGTAATTGGATTACTTGGATATATAAATGATAAAAGTCCATATGATTAGTATCATATTAATAAGATATGAGACAATATTAATCCACGAAATGTTTAATCATTAAAAATCCATAGTCGTAGTATTATCGAGACTGGACATCGATAATGCAGAATAGACTAATATTACACTTGTGCGCGTTATGAAAGCTTAACGGCATAGATCTCATATATTTAAGTATTGGATACTTATGCAAGTGTGATAGGAGGTTTTATTAGCTGTTGGACCGGGAACTGCTTCGCTCTGGATATACCCCTCGGAGTCCCATTGGTAGTCTGACTATGTGTCTATGGGAATCCGAATCAGGGTAGGTGTATGTGGTCTTAACCTCAGACTTGCATCGCTAATACTTCTGACAATCAGTATACTTTAGTTTTGGTCATCCGGAGCTTTAACAGGTTCTGTGTACGCCTCTTCTAGGTATACTGAGAATCGTAGTGTATTGGGTGTGATGTCAAGATGGAAGTATCACTTCAGTCATATGGAGATGATGATCACGCAGGCTACAGAACTAGTAGTCTTAAATGTTGCAGCTATCAGGATAATATGACTAGGTCATGATTATCCGATTAAAGAGACTAGTTGCTAGTGATCCGATATATGCTTCGTACGGGGGCAGACACAATTCCAGCCCTAGGCCTAGCATGTGACATCCGATACTGCATCGTATTACGCAATACATTATATACTACGCCTGATATAGATTATATATTCCTCCTTGAATATTTCTGGAGAATTGGGTAGGCACAGTGCTTTGCTAGAAGCCAACCATGTCTTGTAAATCGGTAAGAACGTGGTAGCGGGTACGCATGTGTCGGATAGTCCGTCAATCGTATTTACTGCCAACATATCCAGGGATCTCTTGGGTCGCTTCCCAAAGATTCACCGATGACATTTGACTACGACAAGAATGAATCTGGGATTAATTATGAGAGAAAGAATTAATCTGGGATTAATTGCGGTAAGAATTTATCTAGGATTAAATTCGTCTAGAAGAGAGAACGTGATTAATTTGGAATTAATCGGCAAAGTAAATTTAATAGTTAAATTGGATTTTACTATTTAATTTATTTAATTGGTCAAAAATAATATATCAGATATATTAATTGAAAATGGATTTCAATACGGAATTAAAGTTGGATTTTAATTCAAGCGAACAAATTAATTTTGAATTAATTCGTAAGTGACCGGTGTAATCACACGCGTATAACGTAAGTGCACGTATCGTTCAAGTAGTATAAAAAGTATCGATCTCACGAGGACTTAAAACCTTTTGTTATCAATTTATGAAGTCAAATTTTACAAGTATCTAATGGATTGATTGTTTATTTGGATGGTGATTTTAAATTTAAAACAAGTAAATAAAATTGTTTGAAAGTAGTTTTTAAGAAATTTCAATTTAAAAACTATCAAGGGTTGTGAATCCTTCGAATATCATTTTTAAAGATGAAATGGTTATCTTACGGTTGTGTAATATATTGGTTTATTAACCTGGGACACGAAATTATGTAAATGCCTCTTCCGATGGTCAGATACAAATACTCAGTGTAACCCAATTAATCATATTCCTATGTTAACCAAGTTATCTGAATTCATTAAGATTAAGTTCCAATTATGGCTACCCCCGCCCGACAGATATATTCCTATCCTGTAAGGAAATCTATTAAAGGGTTATCTATCCTCAAGGAAGATCGTGGGCTATTGAGTCTAAGGTCTTTAACCTAAAATCTCTTTTCAAGTTCATTTTAAGTTTACCAGTTGAATTTTATTAATGGCCAGTTAATAAAAAGCATTAGGATTAAGGCTCAATAAATAAACTTTTATATTATCCAAACCATAAAATAACCCCTTATAAACCGATGATATTGGACTTCATCACAACCCCAGATAACTGAATTAGTTACGACACATATTTACGGGTAGTAAAAACTTAAATAAAATAAAAGACATAAAGTAAATTGCTGAAAATTAAATACTGAAAAGTAAATTACTGAAAAGTAAATTACTGAAACTAATTTGCTGAAAAGTAAATTGCTGAAAAGTAAATAAAGTAAAAGTACAATAAAAGAAAATGCTTGGGTTAGAGGATCCACTTTTATTACTACTATTTTAGATATCTCCCTTAATATAATATATTAACTTTGCATGATAATTACCAACAAGTTGTTGGACAATTATGACCCATAGCATCACTATTTGTACAGAACATGGTGTTGTTGTACAAATTAACTATGTGACAAAGGAAATTGCTCTTTTATCATCTGTAATTAGATTGCCAGGATATATAAATAATAAAAGTCCATATGATTAGTTCCGGATTGATAAGATATGAGACAATATCAATCCATGAAGGTTTAATCATTAAAACATCCCTAGTCGGAGTATTATCGAGATTGGACATCGATAATGCGGAATAGACTAATATTACACTTGTGCGTGTTATGGGAGCATAACAGCATAATTCTCATAGATTTGAGTATTGGATACTCATGCAAGTGTAATAGGAGGTTGTGTTTACCGATGGTATGGAAACAACTTCGCTCCGGATAGACCCATCAGAATTCCATTGGTAGTATGACCATGTGTCTATGGAAGTCCGAATCAGGGTAGGTGTATTTGGTCTTAACCTGAGACTTACACTGCTAATACTTGCGACAATCAATATACTTTGGTTTTGGTCATCCAGGGCTTTAACCGGTTCTGTGTACGCCTCTTCTGGGTATATTGAGAATCGTAGTGTGTTGGGTGTGATGTCAAGATAGAAGTATCACTCTCGTCATATGGAGATGATGATCACGTATGAAACGGAATTGGTGCTCTTATACGCTGCAGCTATCGGGATAATATGACTAAGTCATGTTTATCCGATTATAGAGACTAGTTACCAGAGATGCGATATGTGATTCGTACGGGGCAGACACAATTCCAGCCCCAGGCCTAGCACGTGACATCCGATATTGGATCGCAATACGCAATACTGTGTATAATATGCCTGATATAGATTACATATTCCTTTAAGAATATTTCTGGAGAATTGGGTAGGCATGGTGTTTTGCTAGAAGCCAACCATGTCTTGTAAATCGGTAAAAACCTAATACTAGGTACGTACGTGTTTGGATAGTCCGACGACCAGATTTACTGCCAACATATCTGAGGATCTCATGGGTCGCTTCCCGAAGATTCACCGATGACGTATGACTCGCACATAATTAATCTGGGATTAATTAGAGAGAGAGAATTAATCTGGGATTAATTTCGGAGATATTTTATCTGGATAAAATACTATTTAAAGAGAGAGAACGATTAATTTGGAATTAATCGATAAAATAATATATTCGATATATTATACGAAATTAGATTTCGACGCGGAATTAAAATTATATTTTAATTCGGGCAAACCAGTTAATTTAGAATTAATTCGCTAGTGACGTGAATAGTAATTTTGCTATGCATAATTATTTAATTAAATTTGGTTTAATTACGACACAACGGAAAATTTGTTAATTCGGAATTAGTGAACCCGAGCCGGGAGTGTTTGCGGGACCACTCGCATTTAGAATCAAATGGGGTGCACAAGTCACATCAAGCGTCACATCATTAGTCACTTTGAGTGATGTGATGTAAGTCACTTTGTGATTAATGGGAGTTGTTGGAAGGCTTAAATGTCTTGTACCTTTTTGAAAATGTAAATTGGTATTAGATTTTGAAATCAAAATTACCAAATACACAACTTCATCTTCTCCCTCTCTCTTTCTTTCAACATTCGGCCAAGGTGCCATTTTTCCTCTCAAGTTCTTGGCTTGAACAACAAGAAGCTAAGGGAAATTTTGTGGCAAAATTTCCAAGTGCTAGCACACCATATGGGTCAAACAAAGGTGATAGAGAAACCCATCTATGAACATGGAATCATTATCAAAGCTTGGAGCTTGAAGACAACTCAAGGAGCACAGAAAGAGGGGGTGACCGAATCCATGGAGCACAAAATGGAGCTTGGCCGAGAGCTTCAAGAAATTTTTATTGTTCTTCGCATCGCAAAAGCCGATCAAAGTGAGTATTCCACAACTTCACTTTGATGTATTCACATGATTTCATAGCTTAATTGATCTTGGGATGACTTAGATAAACCCAACAATGGTATCAAGAGCCTTGATTAAGCATGAAATTGATTTAAGGTAAAATTTGGGTAAAATTGATTTGAGCATGATTTGATGAAATTGATTGTTTGAATATGCTTGAATGATGATAACTTAGAGTTATGCATGATCAATTTGATGAAAATTGAATTGGATTAATTTTCCCCAAACTAGTAGGCTTGGCCGAATGTGTTGAAGTGCCCTAAAGTCATGGTGATTTTTTTTTTTTGATCATTGGATGAGTTGAAAGAGTTTGGATAAATTGATTTGAGATTTAATTGGATTGAAATCGAAATTGATTTTGAAAAACCCTAAATTGTCGTGAGCTCAAAGCATGAATTGGGATTGATTTTTCTTCAATTGTGTTGGACATGAATTGATAATTAGAAAGCATGATTAATTATGTAATTGGTATTTTGGAAATGTTATTTGAATAATTAATTATGGCTAAAACACTTTAGTAAATTAAATTGTGAAATTTGGAATTTTAGAATTTAATTAGTTGGGCTAAATTTGGAATTGGGCTTGAAAAGTTTTATTTGGGCTTAATGGGCTTGGTTGGGCCAAGTTTGGTTTAGGTTAATTGGTTGGATCCAATTGGGCCCAAAACCATATCCATAAAGTCCAAATATAATTAAATGGGCCTTTAAAATTTTAATTGGGCCTAATGAGCCTAAATTGATTTTTGGCAAAGGGTGATTCCTTATTGGGCTTTGGTTGCCAAAGTCCACGCCTTAGAAATTAATTGAAAGCCCATTGGACTTTAATTAAATTGACATTGGATGTTAATTGGGCTTTGAGACCCGTAAAGATTAGATTTAGAATCTAAGTCGCAAAGGCTCATAAATAAAGTGTAATTATTTAATTTGGAATTAAATAAAGAATTAGTATTGGATACAAATTAAATTGGATTTAATGTTGTAGTTTAATACAATTCAAGAATTCATACTTTGAGTACTTATTCCTAAAACGAGTTTGACTCGCGCAAATCAAATCGTTGTTTGAACATTGGATTGTCATTAATTTCAGATTAATTAATTGGATTAGATTGATTGATAACATGCTTTGTATGAATACATGGATGTGATGTATGAATAATGTATATCGGATGGATATTAGATGGGTGAGGGCAATTTTGGAAATTGTTGTAATAAATTTAGTTTATTAATTGGACCTGCTTGTCCAGCCTATTCTTGATTCTTGTATTTCTATTAATTCAGCCTGCTGTCAATAGTTATTTCTTGATTTTTGTTATTTCTATCTCAATTTGAATTTGAGGTTTCTTTAGAAGTGTTATGTAATTTGGTAGAAGTAAGTATTGTGCTAGCGGGAGAGAAATGGAGAGATTTGTTCTAGGAACAAGTTGTTTTAAATATCCATCCGCATATCTTTATTAATTTATTTATCGCGCCTTATTACGCTTTTAGAATGCATGCTTAAGGGTGTATGATGAGACATAATCAAAGATAATTAATTGGTTGCCAATTACGCGAAAAACCCTCAATATATATTAAGCGTTTTTCCTTCTATTGAATGATTCATTCTCAAGATCCAAGATTGGCACTGGTTTGTTGGCCAAAGTCAAGACCTTTGTCCATCGCGGATGTGTTTGAATCATGAAGGCTTTGTTCCATATCACATGTCTTGTCCAAGTTGTGATTTGTTGGCCAAAGTCAAGATCACTTCTTGTCCATCGACATTGATTACGAAGCTTTCTAAGGTCAATGGGTGCCGCTTAACAGGAATCATTAAGTTTGTTGTGCCAAAGCCAAGGCTTAGTTGATTCAGAGGAAAAAGGTTAGGAAAATATATTGGATATATTGGCCTTATATTAGATATATGTTTCGGACTTGGATGTCCACCTACTGGATCTAGGAATTGGATGAGATCCAATTGATCTTAGAGATCTACCTAGTTAAATATCATACAACTTGTTGGCCAAAGTCAAGGTCGTGTGTTATTTAACGGGATCCTAGCCCACTAGGAAATAATGTTTCCTGAGTACTCAACAGAGGGTTAGAGGCTCGCCAAAAAATAGTGGGAGGCAAGTATTAAATTTGCAATTTCTTTTATATACTTGCCAATACGCGCTCATATCATTTTCGTCAATATTAAATAAATATATATTAGTTGGACTAATATTTAAATGTTGTTTTAATTAAAATGTTGGACTTTATTCAAACTACTTTATTTATAGTTGATTATATAATTGAATTATAGTAATCAATATATTTGAATTTAATCAACTAAATTAAAAGTTGATTATATAGTTTGACTATAGTAATCATTATAATCAATAGTACCTGAAATCATTGTTAGATAGTTGGACTATAGCAATCAAGATAAATGAAAGATTAGCGTTTAAAACATTAACTTGGGTAAGAATATCTTTAAACGACTTTAATTTTAAAATTGGGAATAAACCTCAGGATAGTCCTGGGAATTGAGAAGTTATTCTATTTGATAGAATTACATCTCGGGCCTAAGCCCGAGTTGAGCAAATAGTAGAACATGATCTTTGGAAGATTCATGTATGATAACTTTAGTGCTCAATCCATTATACTTGATGCATTGACACTTTAATTCCATCGTCAGAATTAAGGATTAGATCCTTGTACCTTGATGATGAAATTAAAGATCTTCATATATCTAATTTTAAATCTTAGAAGTACAAATTGCAAAAGAAGCTCTTTTTCTCACGAATGTCAGAGGGTACATCTGTCCAGCACTAGGTGTCGCAGATGATTGCTGACATCGATCAGCTAGGTTAGCTGGGCAAAACCTACGTGGCAAGACTACTAAAGATTTGATCTTATAGTGTCTCTACCCGAAAGCTGGGGCAGGTTCATTGTGAACTAAGAGTAAACTCTTGGAGAGTTGATGGCTATGCTCAAGGAGGCAGAGCCAGAACTTCTAAAAGGGGCAAAGGCAAAATCATCACAGTCTTCTGGGAAGACAAAGGACATATCCCAAGATGTCTGCCTAAACTGTGCAAACATGGTCACTGGAAGCATGACTGCCGTATGGACAATGCAGACATGAAGGACATGAAGCGGGGCAAGGCTCCGGCTTCAAGCATGTTTGTCATAAACATGTTCACTATTAGTTGCAAAATTGGATTTTGATACTAGATGTGGTACATAAGATATGTACTGATGTGCAGAATCTGCTGATTAGGAGGAGACTGACTTCAGATGAGATTTATCTGCGAATCGAAAACGGGACGA
Source organism: Zanthoxylum bungeanum (assembly GCA_019454045.1). NCBI lineage: Eukaryota > Viridiplantae > Streptophyta > Magnoliopsida > Sapindales > Rutaceae > Zanthoxylum > Zanthoxylum bungeanum. Next base: position 105,585 of record SKCR01035379.1, on the reverse strand, counting down.
GAGTCTCTGTTTTAACTGTAGAAACCTAAGTTTAGGAACTACCATTCGGGTATGTACTTAAATTAGGAAAGTGTTAAAATGTACCTAGTTTGACTAGAAACATTATCTCTATATCAGGGTTTAATCCGTTGCGGATATACCTTTATATTCTAGAACACTCAAGTGTTTTATTTCATAAAGATGATAATGAGATAAACATATTAGATGTGTATAACAATATTTATATTTTGAATAAAAATGAATCTCAAACATATAACATGACAAACAAATAGCTTAAACTGATTTGATCAGATGAGACTTATTTGTGGCATTGTTGTCTGGGACAGATTAAACAAGACTAGTATATCCACACTTTCGAATAGTGGATACTAGGACAGATTTGATTCTATTAAAATGATGTCAACGAATCTAGTTTATTAGGCAAAATGCCTAAAACTCCTTTTACTTGGTAAAAGTACAAGTGCCATCGATCTGTTATCCCTCGTTCATAGTGACGTAAGTGGGCCCATGTCTAGCTAGGCTAGAGGTGGATATGAACGGTTCGTAACATTTACGGATGTGGCATCGTGTTATGGTTATGTGTTTCTTTTGAAACATAAATCGGAAACTTTTGATAAATTCAAAGAGTTTCGACACGAAGTAGACAGACATATTGGCTAAAGTATGAAACCGTCATAGTTATACCGTGATGGAAATACTTAAGCTATAAGTTTCTCAATTACCTGAAAGAGTATAGTATTCTTTCACAGAGGACTCCTCCCGGAACACCTCAATTGATGGTGATACCGTACTGAGAAACCGAAACTTGTTGGATATGATAAGGTTTAATCATGAGTCGCTCTGAGCTACCATTTTCCTTTCCTTTTAGGGATACACATTAAACAGTGCAAAACTTATTTTGAATAAGGTTCCATGAAAATCTGTTTGACAGACTTCATATTAGATATGAATAGGAAAGAAACCGGGTTTTCTCATCCTGTAGATTTGGGAATGCTGGGCATATGTTTGGATGATACCAAACTAAAACCCAATTCGGATAAGTGCCTAAATTGTAGGTTATCCTAAGGAAACCAAAGTATAGTACTTATACAACTCACAAGAGAACAATTTAATTGTTGCACTCCATGCGGTTTTCCTAAGAGGAATACCAATATGCAGTGGTAAGTGGGAAGAAAGTAAAACTCGATGAAAATCGGAGTAATACTGTTCCAGGCACCGATTCCTTAATAGAACACAAACAGTTCATCAGGGATGAAACTGTACCACAATCATCGAATACACAAGAACCGCGTAAGTCGGAGAGTCAGAAAACAACCTGGGAGGTATGGGTTTCTGATCTCACCTCGTAAAGATGTCAATCTTATTGAGGAAGACAAACCGACTACGTATGAGGAAGTGATATAAGGTATCGACTCCCTATTATGGTAAAGTGGCATGATATCCGAAATTGATTCCATGTATACCAACCAAGTTTGGACACTGGTTGTTCTACGGAAAGCATTGTGCCTATTGGTACTATATTAGTCTTCAAAGAAGACATACATGGATGGCAACATACCAACGTACTAAGCTAGGCTTGTAGCGAAAAGATATCGTTATCAATATTATGTCGATTACGACGAAACCTTTTAACTCGTTGACATGGTTAAATCCATTTGGATAATGCTTGCTAATGTTGCATGTTTAATTTATGAAATATGGCAGCTGAACGTCAAAATCGCTTTCCTTAAACGGAAACCTTTTGGAGGATGTTTACAACATCCTAACGGTTTTGTCATACCAAAACGAGCAAACAAGGTTTGCAAGTTAATCGATCCATTTATTGATAGAAGCAAGCATTGCGTTCTTGGAACTATCATTTTGATGTAATCCACAATGGTATATGATTTAAATCAAAACAAAAATATTCTTGTGTATATAAGGAGGTTAGTGGGAGCGCACTAACAGTGATTGTCCTATAAAATGATGATATATCATTTCTTGGAAATGACATTCCCATAATAAAACAATCGGTGAAAGCTTGGCTTTCATGAAAATTCTTCGTATAATTCTTGGGAGAGACAACCTTTATTCCAGGAATAAAGATCTACTGGGATAGATCTAAAAGTTATTGGCACTCTCCGAGAACTCGTGCATTGAAATATATGTACATGACCTGGTGTCTCATATGCTTTGAGCATATGGAGTCACAATCAGGCCAATCCAAGTGATAGTCACTGGATTGATGTTAAGAACATCCTAAGTATCTTAGATGATCTAAGGATGCTTATCTTTCTTCTAGCTATGGAAGTGACAAGTGACCGTTTCGCAAGTTTCCTAACCGATAATAACGACTGATCTAAAAGTCATAAAATATAGGAGTATTTTGATAAGAACAGTGAGCTGGAAATCTTCCAAGTAAGATACTATTGCCGATAAACAACAACACAAAAGCAGAATATTGCTGCAGCTGAGGCAGCATAGAAGCAATTAGGATCTTAATAATCCTAATCAGATTAGGTATAGTTCTGTTAGCCCGAGCTAGCTATAGCATAGGCTAAAGAATTAATGGTCTCATCAACGATCCAAGTATATACTTCAACTATTCATCTGATTCGTTCGGATCATACATCGTGGTGATGTGATGATCGAATAAATCGCATTAGATGATAACTTTGCATATTCGCTGACGAAAGCATTTTTTTTCTCAGCAGAAATTTGAGCGAACCGTACATAGTTCAAGTGTAGGACACTTGATTGATTGGCTATAGGCCAAGTGGGAGATTGTTGGACAATTATGACCCATATCATCACTATTTGTACATAACATGGTGTTGTTGTAAAAATTAACTATGTGACAAAGGAAATTGCTCTTTTATCATTTGTAATTAGATTGCTGGGATATATAAATGATAAAAGTCCATATGATTAGTTCCGGATTGATAAGATATGAGACATTATCAATCCAAGAAGGTTTAATCATTAAAACATCCAAAGTCAGAGTATTATCGAGATTGGACATCGATAATACAGAATATACTATTATTACACTTGTGCGTGTTATGGGAGCATAACGTCATAGTTCTTATATATTTGAGTATTGGATACTCATGCAAGTGTAATAGGAGGTTGTGTTCACCGATGGTACGGAAACAGCTTTGCTCTGGATAGACCCCTCGAAATTCCATTGGTAGTATGACTATGTGTCTATGGAAGTCCGAATCAGGGTAGGTGTTTTTGGTCTTAACCTGAGACTTACACCGTTAATACTTCGACAATCAATATACTTTGGTTTTGGTCGTCCAAGGCTTTAACCGATTATGTTTACGCCTCTTCTGGGTATATTGAGAATCGTAGTGTATTGGGTGTGATGTCAAGATGGAAGTATCACTCCAGTCATATGGAGATGATGATCACGTAGGATACAGAACTGGTGCTCTTATATGCTACAGCTATCAGGATAATATGACTAGGCCATGTTTATCCGATTATAGAGACTAGTTACTAGAGATCCGATATGTGCTTCGTACGGAACAGACACAATTCCAGCCCCAGGCCTAACACGTGACATCCGATATTGGATCGTAATACGTAATACTGTGTATACAACGCCTGATATAGATTACATATTCCTTTAAGAATATTTCTGGAGAATTGGGTAGTCATGGTGCTTTGCTAGAAGCCAACCATGTCTTGTAAATCGGTAAAAACGTAGTATTAGGTACGTACGTGTTCGGATAGTCCGACGACCGGATTTATTGCCAACATATTCGGGGATCTCATGGGTCGCTTCCCGAAGATTCAGCGATGACACATGACTCGCACATAATTAATATGGGATTAATTAGAAGAGAGAGAAAATTAATCTGGTATTAATTACGGAGATATTTTATCTTGGATAAAATACTATTTAAAGAGAGAGAACGATTAATTTGGAATTAATCGATTAAATAATATATTCGATATATTATACGAAATTAGATTTCGACGCGGAATTAAAATTAGATTTTAATTTGGGCAAACAAGTTAATTTAGAATTAATTCGCTAGCGACGTGAATAGTAATTTTGCTAGGCATAATTATTTAATTAAATTTGATTTAATTACGACGCAACGAAAAATTCGTTAATTAGGAATTAGCGAACCCGAGCCGGGAGTGTTTGCGGGACCACTCACATTTAGAATCAAGTGGGGCCCACAAGTCACATCAAGCGTCACATCATTAGTCACTTTTAGTGATGTGATGTAAGTCACTTTGTGATTGATGGGAGTTGTTGGAAGGCTTAAATGCCTTGTACCTTTTTGGAAAATGTAAATTGGTATTAGATTTTGAAATCAAAATAACCAAATACACAACTTTATCTTCTCTCTCTCTCTCTCAACATTCGGCCAAGGTTCCATTTTCCTCTCAAGTTCTTGGCTTGGCCGAGAACAACAAGAAGCTAAGGGAAATAATCTGGCAAAATTTCCAATGCTAGCACACCAAATGGGTCAAACAAAGGTGATAGGGAAACCCATCTATGAGCATGGAATCATTATCAAAGCTTGGAGCTTGAAGACAACTCAAGGAGCACACAAAGAGGGGTTGTCCGAATCCATGGAGCACAAAATGGAGCTTGGTCGAGAGATTCAAGAAATTTTTGTTGTTCTTAGCATCGCAAAAGCCGATCAAAGTGAGTATTCCGCAACTTTACTTTGATCTATTCACATGATTTCATAGCTTAATTGATCTTGGGATGACTTAGATAAACCCAACACCAGCCATATAGGCGTTTTCCTGATTAAGTCAAATTAATAATTAATTACCAACCGACCAACCAGGCGGTATCCATGCTTAGTCAGGTTAAAACCAATTTATAATAAATTACCAACCGACCAATATGGCGGTATCCTCGTTAAGTCAGGTTTTAAATAGTTATTATATTATAATTAAGGGAGATTTATCTAAATAGCAATAATAAAAGCTTTATCTTTTACCCCAGCAAGGGGAGTTACCTCCTTATTACTGAAAAGTAAAAAACTGAAAAATTAAAGAAATGAAAGTATTGTGCGTAAACGTAAATTGCAGAAAGTAAAGACTGAAAAGTAAAGAAAAGAAAGTACGAAAGCGGAAATTAATTACTGAAATCTGTAAATAAACAAACAAGATAAAATCTTCTTAGTTATTCTTAAGGAATTTCAAAGAAGAAAGTATGAATTTACAAATTAAATGACTTGGTATTTATAGGCAAAATTTTGCCTTAATCAAATCATCCACAAAATGCTCCACCAAATCCTCCACTAATTTCTCCACTAATTGCTCCACCAAATACATTTTTAATTTCTATCATGTTTGGTGATATTTGAGTTTTCTTTAATCTGGAACTTGAGTCAGCTCAATCTGATATCGGAGTAAAATGTTATGCCCAAAATACGACAGTTGCGCAAAACTAGAATTTCCTAAACTGCACTTCGTTAGAACGCCCTTTCAAGTTTCCAATCTCCAAAATTAATATGTCAAGTCTAATTTTTGCCCTTATTTGACCCACATTTTGTCCTAAATGAATTCATTGAATCCCAATATTATTTTATCTGCAAAATAAATGAAAACAGATCAAAACGTTCATCAAACTCGAGAAACTAAACAAAATATTAAGTAAAAAGGGCGGTAAATATTGATATATTTTCCGCTCATTACACCGTCAAACCTAACATTTTGCTAGTCCTCGAGTAAAACAATAAAAGATAATAAATAATTAAAATTAAATTAAGCCACTTTCGTAGGGATCACGGTTGCATTTAGCGTATGCAACAAGCCTTTAAACCCCTAAGTTTAAACCCATAGTTGTCCCTAGTGGACGAATTATAGTCTCGTGAGGGTTACAGCAACAATACCCACAAACGTTTTACAAAAGTAAGAAGATAATAAAACTAATGCACACAAAAGCAAAAAGACAGGAGAAAATAGAATAAAGAAGTTTTTGACTAAACATATGAAACTTCTAATCCAAGTCAATAGTTGTTTTGTTTCTTTTAAAATTACCGAATAAGTAAATTCTCCGATTATTTTTACCATTCTCCATATACACAATCAAAAAAATATTAATCAACTCATTTTGCCCACAATAGTCATGACTGTAGTTGAGAAGAGAGTAATTTTTTTGTCCTAAAGTTTCATCAGAATTCACACCTTTTTTAAGCAATGGAATAAATTTTTTTTTGATTTTTTTATATACAATATCTTCCATCTATGTAGCGAGCTTTGGACTAGTGACTCCCAAACCAGTTGGTTTTAGGGAACTAGCGAGCTTTGGGCTAGTGACTCCCAAACCAGTTGGTTTTAGGGAACTAGATGTTAAGATACCCCTACGGACTTAATTACTCAGACTTCATATATATATATATATATATATATATATATATATATATATATTTGCAACATCTTTGATCCATGTAGCGAGCTTTGGGTTAGTGACTCCCAAACCAGTTGGTTTTAGGGCACTAGGTGTTAAAACACCCTTACAGACTTAATAACTCGGATCTCAGATGCTTTTTTTTTACTCCATCGCTTTTTATAGATGCTTCCTCCAATTAAACTAGAGCACTAAATATTATAAAATTTTCAATAACAGCTCATGTATGTATGTTACCATGTATGCTGATAATACATGTCAACTGAGCATATGAAGATTCATTTTAGTCAGTTTTATGGAGAATTCACAAATTAAATAATTTAAAAGGAAATAAACAAAAATTAACTTGTTCCGAAATAGGTTGAGATATGTCACACCAATTTCACCTAATTAATCAAATAAAAACACAAAAACACAAATTATTTTTTTGGTTTTTGTAAAAGTTTTCAATTTTTTGGCTTTTTCGAAAAATTTTGACTTAAAATAAAATAATAAAAAAAGATACAATTTAAATATTCTCCTATCCCAAACCTAAATGAGACATTGTCCCCAATGTCTTAAACAGTAGAAGAAGAGTTTAGAAAACCGTACCTAGTTAGCTGAAATTCTACATCTAAATGAAAAGTTTAAGGTTAAGATCCAGATTTATCCGATGCCTCTTACCACGATCATTATCAGACCAATTTATCTTGGAAAGAATGAGGTCAATTTGAGGTTCAAAGGCTAAGATTTGGTCAATTAAATCTGGGCAGTTCTGGCAGAAAAGAGGAGTTCTTTTACAGGCTTTGACATGAACCCATTTCTCCGGGCATCATAAAGAAACACACTAAGAAAATCATAAAATCCATCAACATTGTACAGTCCAAGCGGTTTCTGGTGTATGTTAAAGTTTTCCCAAGATAGTACTGTATAAATTTCCTCCATCGTGCCCAAGCCTTCTGGCAAATCAATAAAAGCATCAGCACAGTTAATCATCTCTACCAGTCGTTCAGACATACCTGGCACGATTAGTTCCTCGCCGTTTGCTGATCCAATAAGATTCGCCTCCGCCAAGGGTTTTGGGATGATTCCCAAGACTTGACTGTCTTCATCCTGTACAGCCTTTGAAACTATCCCCATTAGTCTAAGATTACCACCGCCATATACTAAGTGCATATTCCTTGCAGCAATGACTTGACCCAATTCCTTTGCTACTGTTACGTATTCTGGTTTAACACCAACACTGGTACCGTAAAAAAACACAGATGTTTTCAACTCGTCTTCTTGAAATAGCTTCCATATTTTATGTGTTTCTTTTTCAGCACTGGATGCCTTCAAGAGTGCAATGATGAGTTGAATTTATAGAACCTGAAATGGGTGAGTAATAATAGCAATAGTATATTCCAAAGGATGATTAGTAGAAAAACAGTAAATCGTGAAAGATCAAAAGGTCTGGATCATGTCGGAGAAAATATAAGAAAATATCAAAACAAATCAAATTATTAGGAAAAGACAAAGAGATATAATATTTACAAGAATTAATGGATTGATTGACGTCTATGTGTCAGGGACAAGCTTCCCATCCAATTTTCTTATAAATTGGCAAACATGGTCTTTTTGAGTCAGATTCCCGAGACTTAACTATTGTCTTTCTTTTCGGAATTGTGCATATAACATGAGAATTTCATGATACACATATCCACTGGGATGCGTCTCAAGAGTCTTAGATATGTCATCCAAAGACTCCTTACTCAAGCCATCCCTAATGAAATTAATCTTATCTTCACGGTTATCAGACACCATTCCTAAAGAACGACAACGAGTATTACATGTCACGCGAGCATATTTATAGCAAACACCCATTCTTTTCGCTCCTCTATTTTTAGCATAGGTGCTTCTGCCTAGACCATGCAGATGTGAAATAAAAGAGTCAAAAGACTCACCTGCCAATCGGACCAGTGCTTCAATAATCCAACGAATGTCAGTAGGAATACCTTTGATCATCAGCAGTCTCATCCGTTCCAAGTGAGCTCTGTAAGCTTTCATAAGAGAGTTATGAGGGAGAGAAGGAAATTGCTTGTGAAGATTTGCGAGAACTTCTTCCATCTTGAAATGACTTAACCTGCAAACACTAAACACACCAAATTAAATCACACCAAATCACAATATATACACAAATTGCATGGGTTGCCTCTCAGCTAGCGCTAAGTTTAATGTCTTCAACTAGACTTGATTGCCCGAACGTTAGACTGGATTTAAAAGTGTGACACTTTCTTTTTTGTCACTAAAATGATTCTCCCCAGTAGTGCTTGACACGCTTGTTTTTAACCTTGGATGTTTTGTTGGAGTCGGGATCATGTTGGACAATTATGACCCATAGCGTCACTATTTCTACAGATCATGGTGTTGTTGTGCAAATTAACTATGTAACAAAAGAGATTGCACTCTTATCATTTGTGATTAGATCACCTAGATATATAAATGATAAGAGGTCCTTATGATTTGTTCCTGGACGAAGAATGATATAAGACAATATCACTCCACGAATGATAAATAATTAAATATCCCTTAGTCAGAGTATTATCGAGATGGGACATCGATAAATACGTAAAAGACTAGTATTACACTTGTGCGCGTTGTGAGGGCACAACGAAATAGTTCTCATATATTTGGGTATAGGATACTCATGCAAGTGTAATAGGAGGTTGTGTTTTACCGATGGTACGGGAAATAGCTTTGCTCTGGGTAGACCCCCTCGGAATTCCATTGGTAGAATGACTATGTGTCTATGGAAGTCCGAAATAAGGGTAGGTGTATTTGGTCTTAACCTGAGACTTGCACCGCTAATACTTGCGACAATCAATATACTTTGGTTGCGGTCGTCCAGGGCTTTAACAGGTTCTGTGTACGCCAATGCTGTGTATATTGAGAATCGTAGTGTGTTGGGTGTGGTGTCAAGATGGAAGTGTCACTCCAGTCATATGGAGATGATGGTCTCGTAGGATACGGTACTAGTACTCTTAAGTACTGCAGTCATCGGGATAAAATGACATGGTCATGTTTATCTGATTATAGAGACTAGTTACCAGACATCCGACATGTGCTTCGTACGGGACAGACAATTCCAATTCCAGCCCCAGGCCTAGCACGTGATCATCCGATACTAGACAGAAATACGCAATACTATATATACTACGTCTGATATAGATCCTTTATTCCTGTAAGGATATTTCCGGAGAATTAGGTAGGCATGGCGCTTTGCTAGAGGCCAACCTTGTCTTGTAAATCGGTATAAACGTAGTACGAGGTAGTTACGTGTTCGGATAGTCCGACGACCGAATTTACTGCCAATATATCCGGGGATCTCATGGGTCGCTTCCCAAAGATTCTCCGATGACGTATGACTCGCACTCTAAATTAATTTGGGATTAATTAGAAGAGAGAGAAAATTAATCTGGGATTAATTGCAGAGATATTTTATCTGGGATAAAATATCATTAAAAGAGAGATAACGATTAATTCGGAATTAATCGATTAATTAATATATTCAATATATTAAACGAAATTAGATTTCAACGCGGAATTAAAATTAGATTTTAATTCGGGCGAACGAATTAATTTAGAATTAATTCATTTGTGACGTGAATATTGTTGGACAAAATGACCCATATCGTCACTATTTGCACAGATCATTGTGTTGTTGTAGCAAATTAACTATGTGACAAGGAAATTGCGCTCTCATCATTTGTGATTAGATCACCATAGATATATAAATGAAGAGAGGTCCCTATGATTAGTTCCTGGATTGAGAATGATATGAGACAGTATCAGTCCCCGAAGGATTAATCATTAAATATCCCTAGCCGGAGTATTATCGAGACTGGACATCGATAATGCGGACTATGCTAGTATTGCACTTGTGTGCGTTGTGAGGGCACAACAGCATAGTTCTCGTATATATAAGTATTGGATACTTATGCAAGTGCGATAGGAGGTCGTGTTTCATTCACCGATGGTACGAGAAAACAGCTTCGCTCTGGATAGACCCCTCGGAATCCCATTGGTATTATACTATGTGTCTATGGGAGGCCGAAATCAAGGTAGGTGTGTATAGTCTTAACCTGAGACTTACATCGCTAATACTTACGATAATCGATAGACTTTGGACTTGGTGGTACATGGCTTTAACCGGTTCTGCGTACACCACTTCTGGGTTTATCAGAGAGTCGTAGTGTATTGGGTGTGATGTCAAGACGGAAGTATCACTTCAGTCATAGTGGAGATGATGTCACGCATGATACGGTACTAGTGCTCTTGACTGTTGCGCAACCAATCGGGATATTGTGACCAGGTCATGAATATCCGATTATAGAGACTATGTTACCAGACATCCGACATGTGCTTCGGACGGGGTAGACATTATTCCATCCAGCCCCAGCCCTAGCACGTGACTATCCGATACTGGGCCGATACACACAATACAATCGTATACTACGGTTGATACAGATCTTAATATTCTTATAAGAATATGTCCGGAGAATTGGGAAGACTTGGTGCTTTGCTAGGAGTCAACCTTGTCTCGTAAATCGGTAGAACGTAGTACTTGGTACGTACGTGATTCGGATACTCCGACAACCGTATTTACTGCCAACATATCCGGGGATCTCATGGGTCGTTTCCCAAAGATTCACCGATGACGTATGACTCGCACTTTTAATTAATCTGGGATTAATTAGATGAGAGAGAAAATTAATCTGGGATTAATTGCGGAGATATTTTATCTGGGATAAAATATCATTTAAAGAGAGAGAACGATTAATTTGGAATTAATCGATTAATTAATATATTTGATATATTAAAGGAAATTGGATTTCGACGCGGAATTGAAATTAGATTTTAATTCGGGTGAGCGGATTAATTTAGAATTAATTCGTTAGCGACGTGAATAGTGATTTCGCTAGGCGTAATCATTTAATTGCGACGCGACGGAAAATTCGTTAATTTGAAATTAGCGAACCCGAGCCTGAGATATTTGCGAGCGCATTCGTATTTCGAATTCGAGTGCGGCACGTCAACAAGCGTCAAATCATTAGTCGCATCAAGCGTCAAATCACTTGTCACTTTGAGTGATGTGACTTGACAACTTGATTGAGTTGACTTGATGTGATGAGTGATGTGTGTGGTTGGCAATTAAAGCCAAATGTGTGTGAAATGAATTTCAAATGAAATTCATGTGTATTAGATACACAAATTACACACACAAAACCATGAGACACATTTTCCCTCTCTCCTCTCTCCTCTCCTCTTCTTCTTCCTCTCTTCACTCACTCCGCCATCTTCTTCTTCTTGAGGTAGTGAACTGCCGAGAGAAACAAAGGAAAATGGAGGGAAGCAAGTGTGTTTTTGGGCAAAACAAGAGTGCTAGCACACTCCGAGATCAATGTGAAGGTGGCAGGGAAGTATAACCATGAGTCGGGAACCATTTCGGAAAGCTTGGAGCTTGATTTTGGTGACCAAAACCGAACCAGTGGCTGTGTTTTGCTGCTACTATGCGTGAGCAGTTCATGGAGGGCAGTGAGCTCGTTTTGTTGCCTCCTTCGTCGCTCTCACCGCTCGATGTACGTATTCTGCAACTTCGTCGTTGTATTCACTTGTATTTCATGCTTGAGTTTGATCTTGGGACCTATAGAAACTCCAACAATAGTGATTTCGCTAGGCGTAATCAATTAATTACGACGCAACGGAAAATTTTTTTAATTTGGAATTAGCGAACCCGAGCTCGATATTATTGCGAGCGCATTCGCACTTCGAATTCGAGTGCGGCACGAAAGTCAAATCAAGCGTCAAATCACATGTCACTTTGAGTGATGTGACACTTGATTGATTGATGTGATTGGTTGATTGATGGTAGTTGTTGGAGTTGTTGGAAACCTTTTACCATTTGACTTTTTGAAAGCCAAAAAATGGTAAATGATTTATTATTTTTGGAAAATTTATAAGTGTATTTGATACATAAAATCCACACAACTTACACAACTCTCTCTTCCTATCATCTCTCTCTTCTTCACACGCCCATGGAGGCAAAAACTTCATTGGTTTAAACTGGGCAGAAATCGAGCAGTAAAGGGAAGCAAGAGTGGGATTTTGTGGCAAAATCACAAGTGCTAGCACACTTACGAGACATGCGAAGGTGATAGGGAAGTCCACCCATGAGCCGGGAATCGTTTGACGAAGCTTGGAGCTCAAAACTTGGAGTCAAAAACCGAAACCAATGAGCTTGGAGCAGTCACTGCCGTGACCAGTTCAAGGGAAAATCAGTTTTTGTTTCTTGCCGCGTCGCTCAACCGATCGATGTTAGTATTCCGCAACTTCATCGATTTGTATTTGCATTTATTTCATGCTTATTATTGATCTTGGGACCTTAATAGAAACCAACAATGGTATCAGAGCAAGGTTTGAACATAAAAATAAAAATTAGAGCTTAAAATTTGGGTAATTTGTATTTGAGCATGATTTGAATAAATTGGATGTTTGAGTATGCTTAATACATGTTAAATTGAAGTTTGATTGGATCAATTTCAAGAAAATTGATTTGGAACAATTTTTGCCCAAAATTTTATGTTGGCCGAAAGTTTGGTGCCCTAATTGTCTTGGAATTTTTGATTTTTTGTTCATTGGATGAATTGGAATCATTTGGGGATATTGATTTAATGTCGAATTGGATTTAATTTGATTGAATTCGAATCAGACATAAAATGCCCTATATTGCCGAGACTTGTAGCATGTAAAATTGGGTTTGATTTTTTTCAAAATGTGTTGGACACTAATTGATATAATTGAGCATGATTATTTATGTTAATTGATGTTTTAGAAATGTTAATTGGGTAATTAATTGTGTAATGCACTTCATGTAATTAAATTGTGAAATTAGGTTTTTGTGATTTAATTATAATTGGGCCTTAAAATTGGATTTGGGCTTGTTATGTTGTAATTGGGCTAATTGGGCTTTGTTGTACAAAGTTTGGTTTAGGCTAAATTGGTTGGATCCAATTGGGCTCAAAACCGCCTCCATAAAGCCCAAATTCGACTTAATGGACCTTTAAAGTTTAATTGGGCCTAATGGGCCAAAATTGATTTCTAGGCTTATAGGGTAACTCCCGGATTGGACTTTGGTTATTGGGTTCGACCCGAGTTGACCAAAAGTCCATGCCTTAAGAAATTAATTAAAAGCCCATTGGACTTTAATTAAATTGACGTTGGACGTTAATCGGGCTTTGAGACCCGTAACGATTAAATTTGGAATTTAAGAGTGTAGTATTTAATTTGGAATTAAATAGCGAATTAGAATTGAATGCATATTAAATTGTTTTAATGATAGTTTAATTTAATTCGAGAATTCGTACTTTGAGTACTTATTCGCAAAAGAGTTTGACTCGAGCAAAATCAAATCGTTGTTTGAACATTGGATGATCACTAATTATCAGATTAATTAATTTGATTAGATTGATTGGTAACATGCTTGTGTGAATACATGGTTGCGATGCATGAATAATGTATATTGGATGGATATTAGATGGGTGGGGCAATTTTAGAAATTGTTGTAATAAATTTGATTTATTAAATTGGACCTGCGAGTCCAGCCTTATACCTCCATATTATTTGTATTCTCTTCTCACCTATTCCCCTCAATGTAAATGAGGTTTTCTTTAAAGGTGTAGTGTAACGGGTAGAAACAAACATGTGCTAGCGGGAGAGAGAAAGAGAGAGATTTGATCTAGGATCAATGTGTAAAGTATCCATCCGTATATCATTATTATTTTCATATATGCGCTTTATTATGTGTTTAGAATGCATGTTTAAGGGTGTATGATGATGAGACCTTAATAAAGATAATAAATTGGTTGCAAATTTGCACTCGAAAAACCCTCGCAAAATATTAAGCGTCTTTCCTTCCATTAAGTAATTCTCACTCAAGATCCAAGACTGGCATTGGCTTGTTGGCAAAAGTCAAGGCCTTTCTCCGAGGATGTGTTTGAATCACACGAAGGCTTTGTTCCATATCAGTGTCTTGTCCAAGTTGTGGTTTGTTGGCCAAAGCCAAGACCACTTCTTGTCCATCGACATTGATTACGAAGCTTTCCATGGTGAATGGGTCGCGCTTAACTGGGATCACTAAGTTTGTTGTGCCAAAGCCAAGGCTTAGTTGATTCAGAGGAAAAAGGTTAGGTAATACATTGGATGTATTGGCATATATAAGATATATGTTTCGGACTTGGATTTCCCCCTACCGGATCTAGGAATTGGATTGGATCCAATCGATATTAGAGATCTACCTAGTTAATTATCATACAATTTGTTAGCCAAAGTCAAGATTATGTGATATTTAACGGGATCCTAGCGCACTAGGAAACACGGTTTCCCGAGTACTCGACAGAGGGTTAGAGGCTCGCCGAAAAAATAGTGGGAGGCAAGAATTGAATTTGCAATATTCGTTCAATTACTTGCCATACGCGCTCAACACAAATATCATTCGTCAAATAAATTAAATGTTAGTTGGACTAATATTTAAACGTTGTTTTAATTAATAGTTAGACTATATTCAAACAATTCATTTATAGTTGATTTTATAATTGGATTATAGTAATCAATATAATTGATTTTAATCTGTTAAATTATAGTTGATTAAATAGTTGGACTATTGTAATCATTATAATAAATAGTACCGAAATCGTTGATTAAATAGTTGGACTATTAAATTCAAGATATAAATTGAAAGATTGGCATTTAATACATAATCCTGAGGAAAATGTATTTAAATGGTTTAATTTTCAAATTGGGAATAATTTCAGGATGGTCCTGAAAAAATAATAAGTTACTTTATTTGATAAAATAACATATTATGCCTAAGCCCGAAGTTAAGCAAATAGTAGGGCATAATCTTTGGAAGATTATGTGATGATAACTTTAGTGCTTAATCTATTAAGCTTGTCGCAGTAGACTCCTTAATTTCTGAATCAGAACTAAGGATTAGATCCTTAAAGTATGATAATGAAATTGAAGGATCTTCATAAATCTATGTTTAGATTTTAGAAGTACTAAAATTGCAATAGTAAACTCTTGGAGAGTTAATGACTATTCTCAATCAAATAAAGTCAAAAGTTTGCAATTAGGCAAGTAGCGCAAGGCGCACCTTACTTCGATATTCTAGAAGGCCAAGGCTTGGCCAAAGGCTTCTGGAGTGTTGAAACTGGCAAAGGCAAAATCATTATAATCTTCTGGAAAGATAAAGGACATATCCCAAAATGTCTGCCTAAATTGTGGCAAACGGGATCGCGGAAGCGTGACTGCCGTTTCGACAAGGCAGACATGAAGGAATTGAAGACGAGCAAGGCTCTGACTTCAAATATGTTTGTCATAATTATGTTCACTACTAGTATTAAAATTGGATTTTAAATACTTAGTGTGGTACATAAATATATATTGATGTTCAGAATCTGTTTGAACAGGATATTGACTTCAATAGAGATTTATCTGCGAACTGGAAACGGGATGAAAATCGTTGTTTTAATCGTAGATACCTAAGTTTAGGAACTACCTTCGGGTGTGTATCTAAATTGGGAAACTGTTATAATGTAACTAGTTTCACTAGAAATATTATCTCTATATCAGTGTTTAACTGCGGGTGAACCTTTATATTCTAGAACACTAAAGTGTTTTATTATATAAAGATGATATTGAGATCAACACAGTAGATGTGAATACAGAATTTATATTTTGAATATAAATTAATCTTAAACATATAACATGACAAACAAATAGCTCAAATTGATTTGATCAGTTAGGAAACTTAAATGTGGCATTGTTGTCAGGGACACAATTAAACAAGAATCGTATATCCACACTTTCGAAGAGTGGGTACTCGGACTGATTTGATCTCATTCAAATAAAGTATACGAATCTAGTTTATTGGGCAATGTGCCTATAACACTATTTACTTGGTACAAGTGTAAATGCCACCGACCTGTTAGCCCTAGTTCATAGTAAAGCAGGTGGGCCCATGTCTAGCTAGGCTAGATGTGGATATGAATATTTCGTGAACTTACGGATGTGGCATCGCGTTATGGTTATGTGTTTCTTTTGAAACACAAATCGGAAACTTTTATAGTTTCGACACGAAATAGAAAAACAGATCGGCTAAAGTATTAAACCATCATAGTTTATCCAATTATAGAGACTAGTTACCAGAGATCCGATATGTGCTTCGTACGGGGCAGACACAATTCCAGCCTCAGGCCTAGCACGTGACATCCGATACTGGATCGCAATACGTAATACTGTGTATAATATGTCTGATATAGATTACATATTCCTTTAAGAATATTTCTGGAGAATTTGGTAGGCACAATGCTTTGCTAGAAGCCAACCATGTCTTGTAAATCGGTAAAAACTTAGTACTAGGTACGTACGTGTTCGGATAGTCCAACGACCGAATTTACTGCCAACATATCTGGGGATCTCATGGGTCGCTTCCCAAAGATTCACCGATGACGTATAACTCGCACTCTAAAATTAATCTGGGATTAATTAGAAGAGAGAGAAAATTAATCTGGGATTAATAACGGAGATATTTTATCTGGGATAAAATATCATTAAAGAGAGATAACGATTAATTTGGAATTAATCGATAAAATAATATATTCGATATATTATACGAAATTAGCTTTCGACACGGAATTAAAATTAGATTTTGATTCGGGCAAACCAGTTAATTTAGAATTAATTCTCTAGCGACGTGAATAGTAATTTTGCTAGGCATAATTATTTAATTAAATTTGATTTAATTACGACACAACGGAAAATTTGTTAATTCGGAATTAGCGAACCCGAGCCCGGGAGTGTTTGCGGACCACTCGCATTTAGAATCAAATGAGGCGCACAAGTCACATCAAGCGTCACATCATTAGTTACTTTGAGTGATGTGATGTAAGTCACTTTGTGATTGATGGGAGTTGTTGGAAGGCTTAAATGCCTTGTACCTTTTTGGAAAATGTAAATTGGTATTAAATTTTGAAATCAAAATAACCAAATACACAACTTCATCTTCTCCCTCTCTATCTCTCAACATTCGGCCAATGTGCCATTTTTTCTCTCAAGTTCTTGGCTAATGAGCTTAAATTGATTTTTGGCAAAGGGTGATTCCTTATTGGGCTTTGGTTGCCAAAGTCCACGCCTTAGAAATTAATTGAAAGCCCATTGGACTTTAATTAAATTGACATTGGATGTTAATTGGGCTTTGAGACCCGTAAAGATTAGATTTAGAATCTAAGTTGCAAAGGCTCATAAATAAAGTGTAATTATTTAATTTGGAATTAAATAAAGAATTAGTATTGAATACAAATTAAATTGGATTTAATGTTGTAGTTTAATATAATTCAAGAATTCGTACTTTGAGTACTTATTCCTAAAACGAGTTTGACTCGCGCAAATCAAATCGTTGTTTGAACATTGGATGGTCATTAATTTCTTATTAATTAATTGGATTAGATTGATTGATAACATGCTTTGTATGAATACATGGATGTGATGTATGAATAATGTATATCGGATGGATATTAGATGAGTGAGGGCAATTTTGGAAATTCTTGTAATAATGTAGAATTTATTAAATTGGACCTGAGTGTCGAGCCTATTACCTCTTGATTCTTTGTATTTCTCTTCTCACCTATTCCCCTCAATGTAAATGGGGTTTCTTTAGAAGTGTTATGTAATTGGGTAGAAGTAAGTATTGTGCTAGTGGGAGAGAGGAAATGGAGAGATTTGTTCTAGGAACAAGTTGTTTTAAATATCCATCCGCATATCATTATTAATTTATTTATCGCGCCTTATTATGCTTTTAGAATGCATGCTTAAGGGTGTATGAGGAGATATAATCAAAGATAATTAATTGGTTGCCAATTACACGAAAAACCTCAACATATATTAAGCGTTTTACCTTCCATTGAATGATTCATTCTCAAGATCCAAGATTGGCACTGGTTTGTTGGCCAAAGTCAAGACCTTTATCCATCGCGGATGTGTTTGAATCATGAAGACTTTGTTCCATATCGCATGTCTTGTCCAAGTTGTGATTTGTTGGCCAAAGTCAAGATCACTTCTTGTCCATCGACTTCGATTACGAAGCTTTCTAAGGTCAATGGGTGCCGCTTAAAAGGAATCATTAAGTTTGTTGTGCCAAAGCCAATGCTTAGTTGATTCAGAGGAAAAATGTTAGGAAATATATTGGATATATTGGCGTCTATTAGATATATGTTTCGGACTTGGATGTCCACCTACTGGATCTAGGAATTGGATGAGATCCAATTGATCTTAGAGATCTACCTAGTTAAATATCATACAGCTTGTTGGCCAAAGTCAAGGTCGTGTGTTATTTAACGGGATCCTAGCCCACTAGGAAACAAGATTTCCCGAGTACTCAACAGAAGGTTAGAGGCTCGCCGAAAAATAGTGGGCGGCAAATATTAAATTTTAAATTTCGTTTTTATACTTGCCAATACGCGCTCATATCATTTTCCTCAATATTAAATAAATATATATTAGTTGGACTAATATTTAAATGTTGTTTTAATTAAAATGTTGGACTGTATTCAAACTACTTCATTTATAGTTGATTATATAATTGGATTATAGTAATCAATATATTTGAATTTAACCAACTGAATTATAAGTTGATTATTAGTTTTTTGACTATAGTAATCATTATAATCAAAAGTACTTGAAATCGTTGATTAGATAGTTGGACTATAGAAATCAAGATAAATGAAGATAGTGTTTTAAAACATTAACCTGGGTAAGAATATCTTTAAACAGCTTTAATTTTCAAATTGGGAATAAAACCTCAGGATAATCCTGTGAATTGAGAAGTTATTCTATTTGATAGAATTACATCTCAGGCCTAAGCCCGGAGTTGAGCAAATAGTAGAACATGATCTTTGGAAGATTCATGTAATGATAACTTTAGTGCTCAATCCATTATACTTGATGCAATGACACTTTAATTCCATCGTCAGAATTAAGGATTAGATCCTTGTACCTTGATGATGAAATTAAAGATCTTCATAGATCTATTCTTAAATCTTAGAAGAACAAATTGCAAAAGAAGCTCTTTTTCTCACGAATGTCAGAGGGTACATATGTCCAGCACTAGGTGTCGCAGATGATTGCTGACATCGATCAGCTAGGTTAGCTGGGCAAAACCTACGTGGCCGAGACTACTAAAGATTTGATCTTATAGTCTCTACCCAAAAGCCGGGGCAGGTTCATTGTGAACCAAGAGTAAACTCTTGGAGAGTTGATGGATATGCTCAAGGAGGCAGAGCCAGAACTTCTAAAAGGGGCAAAGGCAAAATCATCACAGTCTTCTGGAAGTCAAATGACATATCCCAAGATGTCTGCCTAAACTGTGGCAAATGGGGTCACTTGAAGCGTGACTGCCGTATGTACAAGGCATACATGAAGGAAGTGATGAGGGGCAAGGCTCCGGCTTCAAGCATGTTTGTCATAAACATGTTTACTATTATTTGCAAAATTGGATTTTGATACTAGATGTGGTACATAAGATATGTACTAATGTGCAGAATCTGCTGATTAGCAGAAGACTGACTTCAGATGAGATTTATCTGCGAATCAAAAATAGAACGAGAGTCGCTGTTTTAACAGTAGAAACCTAAGTTTAGGAACTACCCTTCGGGTATGTACTTAAATTAGGAAACTGTTAAAATGTACCTAGTTTGACTAGAAACATTATCTTTATATCAGGGTTTAATCCTTTGCGGATATACCTTTATATTCTAGAACACTAAAGTGTTTTATTTCATAAAGTTGATATTGAGATAAACACATTAGATGTGTATAACAGTATTTATATTTTGAATAAAAATGAATCTCAAAACATATAACATGACAAACAAATAGCTCAAACTGATTTGATCAGATGAGACTTATTTGTGGCATTGTTGTCTGAGACACATTAAACAAGACTCGTATGAAATTCGTATTAAGTTTTCATTTTGATGTTGTATTTGATAGTATGTAAAGAACTTATGTTATAATTGATACTATATTTGATTGTGTTCCTCGTTTTTGATTATGCAAGTAATTGATTGCATAGAATTTGTGTCAGGTTTTTTACTCTGGAATGGATGAACTTGAAACAGTTTGAGCGTGTTCCAATGAATGAATGTGAATTGAAATGACAAGTTTGGTATGAAATGTTTGATTTGATTTATGTTGCTTTGAAATAGTATGGTTGTATTGATGTATGAAATACATAACTTTTGAAAAATGAGTAAAGTGAGATGACTTGCGAATACAAATAATATTATAATGTACGTTTGTTCGGTTCCGAATAATCAGACGTAAGGATGGAGAAATTTCGAGGACAAAATTTTTATATGAAAAAGAGGATGTAATATCCCAAATTTTTTGGAATAGTCTTAGCATGTTTCCAAATTAAAGTTAAAGATTTGGAACAGGATGGTATTCGAAAATAAGAGTTTATGTGTTGGAAAATAGGTTGGGACGTTTTAAAGCGAAGCTTCTGTTAGACAATTATGACCCATAACGTTACTATTTGTAAAAGACATTGTGATTTTTGTACAAATTAATTATGTAGCAATGGAAATTGCATTTTATCATTTTGTAATTTGATTACTTAAATATATAAATGATAAAAGTCTCTATGATTAGTTCCGGATTATAAGATATGAGACAGTATCAATCCATAAAGGTTTAATCATTAAATATCCTTAGTCGTAGTATTATCGAGACTGGACATCGATAATGCAGAATAGACTAGTATTGCACTTGTGCGTGTTATGGAAGCGTAACGACATAGTTCTCATATATTTAAGTATTGGATACTTATGCAAGTGTGATAAGAGGTTGTGTTTACCAATGGTACGGAAACAGCTTCGCTCTGGATAGACCCCGCGGAATCCCATTGGTAGTATGTCTATGGGAATCCGCATCAGGGTAGGTGTATTTGGTCTTAACCTGAGACTTGCATCGCTAGTACTTGCGACAATCAATACGCTTTGGTTTTGGTCGTCCAGGACTTTAACAAGTTCTGTGTACGCCTCTTCTGGGTTTATTGAGAATCGTAGTGTATTGGGTGTGATGTCAGATGGAAGTATACCTTCAGTCATATGGAGAAGATGATCACGGAGGGATGTAAAACTGGTACTCTAAATGGTTGCAACCATCGGGATAATATGACATGGTCATGATTATCCGATTATAGAGACTAGTTGCTTGTAATCAGATATATGCTTCGTACGGGGCAGATACTATTCCAGCCCCAGGCCTTGCATGTGACATCTGATACTGGATCGCAATACGTAATACTACGTATACTACGTCTGATATAGATTTTATATTCCATTAAGAATATTTCTGGAGAATTGGGTAGGCACGGTGCTTTGCTAGAAGCCAACCATGTCTCGTAAATCGGTAAAAATGTAGTACGAGCTACGTACGTGTTCGGATAGTCCGACGACTGGATTTACTGCCAACATATCCAGGAATATCTTAGGTCGCTTCCCGAAGATTCACCGATGACGTATGATTCGAGCATAATTAATCTGGGATTAATTACGGAGAGATTTTATCTAGGATAAAATACTATTTGAAGAGAGAGAACGATTAATTTGGAATTAATCGATAAATAATATATTCGATATATTAAACGAAATTAGATTTCGACGCGGAATTAAAATTGGATTTTAATTCGGGCAAACGAATTAATTTAGAATCAATTCTCGAGCGACGTGAATAGTAATTTTGTTTGGCATAATTATTTAATTAAATTTGATTTAATTACGTTGCAACGGAAAATTCGTTAATTCGGAATTAGCGAACCCGAGCCCGGGATGTTTCGTGGGCCCACTCGGATTTTAATCAAGTGGGGGCCCACATGTCACATCACTTGTCACTTTAAGTTACTTTTTGGTGATGGGTTTTGGTGAAAGAATTATGATGACTTGTATTACACATTTTGTGTGTAATCCTGGTTTTGACTTTTATATATGATATTTTTGTTTTTGGAACAAGATACACAAGTCATTATTTTCATCTCCCTCTATTCTCTTCATTACCGAAAATCTCTCCCTCTCTTCTTTGCCTCTCATTGCCGAGAATTGCAAGGAAGATTTGGAAGATTTGTAGCAAATTTTCTAAAGTGCTAGCATACCAAGGAATCATCCAAGGTGATAGGGAAACCTTCCCAATAGCTTGGAATCAAAGCATAAAGCTTGGATCTTGGATCTCATTCCCAACTTGGTGCTTGGCCAAACTTGGAGAATAAATTTTTGATTTTGACGCATCCTAAAACAGCTCAGTGTAAGTATGATTCTGCCATACTTCTTTATGTATTCACAATATTTTTCATTGCTTATTATGATGTTGGATTGTCTTAGATACCAACAATGGTATCATGAGCCTAGTTTAAGCATGAAAAATATTAGGGTTCTTATGATAAAATTTGGGTAAAATTGATTTGAGCATGATTTGATCAAATTGATTAATTGAGTATGCTTGAATTATGATAACTTAGAGTTATGCATGATCAATTTGATGAAAATTGAATTGGATTAATGTCATGGTATTTTTTGTTCTTTTGATCATTGGTTGAGTTGAAAGACATGAGATAAATTGATTTAGGATTTAATTGGATTAAAATCGAAATCGGATTTATAAAACCCTAAAATTCCATGAGCAATATTGTTGGAGTTCTACGGTCTCAAGGATCGAATCAAAAGCAAATAAACATGTGTGAATACAATCGAGAAAGTCACGGAATACTTACATCGATCGGTTGAGCGACGCGGGAGGCAACAAAAATTTCATTTTATGCCTCTATAATTCACGGCAGTGAGCAGTTTGCTCATCTCCATTTTCGGCTTCAATCAACTTCGTCAAGCTCCAAGCTTCGTCATTTGATTCCCGGCTCATGGGTGGACTTCCCTATCACATTCGCATGTCTTCGTAGTGTGCTAGCACTCCCGATTTTGCCACAAAATCGTGACTCTAAGCTTCCCGTTTCTACCTTGGTTCACGGCAGCGAGCTGCCAAAATAGAGGAAAAAAAGCCCTTGTTGGGCGAGAGAGAAATAGATGAGAGAGAGTGAGAGTTGTGTCTGTTGGTTCCAAATTTGTGTATCAAATACTCAAATTTGAATTTCAAATTCATTTGCCTTGAATTTGGCTTTCAAAAAGTCAATCCATAATGGCACCAACCACTTCCATCAACTTACATCAATCCATCAATCATAAATAGTGACTTGCGTCAATCACTCAAAGTGAAAGACATCCATCACTTGATTGATGAATGATGTGACGCTAGATGCGACTAGCGATATGACTCTTGATTTGACTTACGTACCGCACTCAAATTCGAAATGCGAATGCGCTCGCAAATAATCTCGGGCTCGGGTTCGCTAATTCCAAATTAACGAATTTTCCGTTGCGTCGCAATTAAATCTAATTTAATTAAATAATCATGCCTAGCATAATTACTATTCACAATGCTAACGAATTAATTCTAAATTAATTCGTTCGCCCGAATTAAAATCTAATTTTAATTCCGCGTCGAAATCTAATTTTGTTTAATATATCAAATATATTAATTTATCGATTAATTCCAAATTAATCGTTCTCTCTCTTAAATGATATTTTATCCCAGATAAAATATCTCTGTAATTAATCCCAAATTAATTTTCTCTCCCTTCTAATTAATCCCAGATTAATTTAGAGTGTGAATCATACGTCATCGGTGAATCTTTGGGAAGCGACCCATGAGATCCCCAGATATGTTGGCAGTAAAGTCGGTCGTCGGACTATCCGAACACGTAAGTACCAAGTACTACGTTTTACCGATTTACAAGACAAGGTTGGCTTCTAGCAAAGCGCCATGCCTACCCAATTCTCCAGAAATATTCTTACAGGAATAAATGATCTATATCAGGCGTAGTATACGTGGTATTGTGTATGTCGATCCAGTATCAGATGATCACGTGCTAGACCTGGGGCTGGAATTGTGTCTGCCCCATACGAAGCACATGTCGGATGTCTGGTAACTAGTCTCTATAATCGGATAAACATGACCTTGTCATTTTATCCCGATGACTGCAGTACATAAGAGTACTAGTACCATATCCTACGTGACCATCATCTTCATATGACTGGAGTGAAACTTCCGTATTGACATCACACCCAACACACTACGATTCTCAATATACCCAGAATAGACGTACACAGAACCTGTTAAAGCCCTAGACCGCAACCAAAGTATATTGATTATCGCAAGTATTAGAGGTGCAAGTCTCAGGTTAAGACCAAATACACCTACCCTGATTTCGGACTTCCATAGACACATAGTCATACTACCAATGTAATTCCGAGGGGGTCTATCCAGAGCGAAGCTGTTTCCCGGACCATCGGTAAAACACAACCTCCTATTACACATGCATGAGTATCTTATACCCAAATATATGAGAACTATGACGTTGTGCCTTCACAACCCGCACAAGTGTAATACTAGTCTTTTACATATTTACGATGTCCAATCTCGATAATACTCTGACTAGGGATATTTAATGATTTATCCTTCGTGGACTGATATTGTCTCATATCATTCTCAACCCATGAACAAATCATAAGGACCTCCTATCATTTATATATCTAGGTGATCTAATCACAAATGATAAGAGTGCAATCTCTTTTGTCACGTAGTTAATTTGTACAACAACACCATGATCTGTACTAATAGTGACGCTATGGGTCATAATTGTCCAACAAATATAACATGAAATGAGATGATTTTTTGATTCAATAATGTTGGATATGTGTTGATTATGATAAGTATGATTTAAGTAAATTGATATTTTGGAAATGTTAATTTAGATAATTAATTGATGTAATACACTTTAATTAATTAAATTATGAAATTTAGAAATTTAGAATTTGATTAATTGGGCTAAATTTGGAATTGGGCTTTTAATGTTATGTTTTGGCCTAATGGGCTTGGTTGGGCCAAGTTGGTTTGGGTCAATTGGATTGGATCCAAATTGGGCCTAAACCACTCCATTAAGTCCAAATATAACTAATGGACCTTTTAATGTTTAAATGGGCCTAATGGGCCTAAATTGGTTTCTTGGCAAATAAGGGTGATTCCTTAATTGGGCTTTGGTATTTGGGTTTGACCCATATTGACCAAAGTCCATGCCTTAAGAAATTAATTGAAAGCCCATTGGACTTTAATTAAATAACAGTGGATGTTAATTGGGATTTGAGACCCATTTAGATTAGATTTAATCTAAGTCGGAAAGACACATTAAAAAGTGTAGTTATTTAATTTGGAAATAAATATATAGAATTAATATTGAATACAAATTAAATTAGATTTAAATTGTAGTTCGATATAATTCAAGAATTCGTACTTTGAGTACTTATTCTTAAACGAGTTGGACTCGCGCAAAATCAAATCATTGTTTGAACATTGGATGATCACTTAATTCAAAGATTAATTAATTGGATTAGATTGATTGAATAACATGCTTTGTGTGAATACATGGATGTGTTGAATGAATAATGTATATCGGATTGATATTAGAAGGGAAAGGGCAATTTTGGAAATTGTTGTAAATTTAGAATTTATTAAATTGGACCTGCGTGTTCAGCCTGATCTCTCTTGATTCTTTGTAATTCTCTTCTCACCTAATTCCCCTCATGTTAATGAGGTTTCTTTAATTGTATTATGTAATTGGGTAGAAGTAAGAATAGTGCTAGCCGGGGAGAGGAAATGGAGTGATTTGTTCTAGGAACAATCTATGAGATATCCATCCGTATATCATTATTAATTTATTTTCGCTCATTATTGTGCTTTTAGAATGCATGCTTAAGGGTGTATGATGAGACCTAACAAAGATAATAAATTGCTTGCCAATTTACGCGAAAACCCACAATAAATATTAAACGTTTTCCTTCCATTGAGTGATTCTTACTCAAGATCCAAGATTGGCACTGGTTTGTTGGCCAAAGTCAAGACCTTTGTCCATCGCGGATGTGTTTGAATCATGAAGGCTTTGTTTCATATCGTATGTCTTGTCCAAGTTGTGATTTGTTGGCCAAAGTCAAGATCACTTCTTGTCCATCGACATCGATTACGAAGCTTTCCAAAGTCAATGGGTTCCGCTTAATTGGAATCATTAAGCTTGTTGTGCCAAAGCCAGGGCTTAGTTGATTCAGAGGAAAAAGGTTAGGAAAATATATTGGATATATTGGCATATATATTGTATATATGTTTCGGACTTGGAGGTCCACCTACCGGATCTAGGAATTGGATCAGATCCAATTGATCTTAGAGATCTACCTTGTTAAAAATCATACAGCTTGTTGGCCAAAGTCAAGGTTGTGTGTTATTTAACGGGATCCTAGCCCACTAGGAAACTATGTTTCCCGAGTACTCAACAGAGGGTTAGAGGCTCGCCGAAAAATAGTGGGAGGCTAGTATTGAATTTGCAATTTCGTTCAAATACTTAGCTTTACGTGCTTTCAAATTATTTGGTCAATTATTTTATTAGTTGGACTAATATATTATTATTTTTCTTATAACAGTTAGACTGTACCCATACATCGTTAATCGAATAGTTGGACTATTGCGGTTAAAATGACAGGAAAATTGAGCATTAAGGATATTGTCATGGGCGACAACGTCTTTAATGGCACAAACGTTCAGGACTGGGACATGAATCTCAGAATTGTTCTGGGATCCGAGAAGTTACTCTACACTATAGAGCCACCTCTTGGGCCTAAGCCCCGACCTGATCAGTTGCTTGAGCTAGAGCTTTGGAAGACTCATAGCGATGACAATGCGACTGCTCAATCGGTAATGTTTGCCGCTATGACTCCGTAATTCCGTCGTCAAAACAGGGGTTGGATCCCTATGAGATGATGGCGAAGTTGCATGATCTTCACCGATCTAACCTCAGATCGCAAAGATATGAGTTGCAGAATAAGCTCTTCCGCACTCGAATGTCAGAGGGTACGTCTGTTGAGAACCATGTGTCACAGATGATTGCTGAAATTGAGCAGCTCGGACAGATGGGCATAGTCTTCGAGGCTGAGACTTCAGTAGATTTGATCCTACAGTCTCTCCCCGACACTTGGAGTGGGTTCATCATGAACTACAACATGTTGAACCAAGACCAGACTTTTGGAGAGTTGATGTCCACTCTGCGTGAGGCAGAAAAGGATCTCCTTAAGGGCAAGAAGCGCGAGGCGCACTATGCTTCAACATCTCAGACTCCGATGGCTTAGCCCAAGGCGACTGAAGGTGTTAAGAAGAAGCATAAGAAGAAAGGCAAGGCCAAATCGTCAATGGGTTCTGGGAAACCTAAAGACAAATCCCAAGATGTTTGTCTCCAATGCGGGAAGCGAGGTCACTAGAAGCGTGACTGTCGCAAGTACAAGACACACATGAAGGAAATAGAAGCGGGCAAGGCACCGGCTTCAGGTATGTTTGTTATAGAAATAAACATGTCTACTTCTGGTTGTGGTACTCATATATCTACTGATGTGCAGGATCTGCAAATTAGCAGGAGACTGGCCTCAGGAGAGATTGACCCCGCGTTGGAAATGAGACATAGGTCGCCGTTTTGGCCGTTGGCTCTTTTGTTTTGGAACTTCCCTCGAGGTATGTACTTAAACTTATAGACTGTTATTATGTACCTAGTTTAACTAGGAATATTATTTATGTATCTATGTTAGCCCAATGTGGGTATACTTTTGTATTTCGAAGCACTGGGTGTTTTATGTATAAAAATGATATGGAAACTTGCACTACTGATGTAAATAATGGTCTATATATTTTGAATATGAATCAATCTCAAACATATAATGTAGCAAACAAAAGGCTTAAAGTAAGAAACAAAGATGAAACTTACATGTGGCATTGTCGTGTGGGACACATAAATAAGTCACGTATATCCACACTTTCGAAGAGTGGGTACTTGGACGGATTTGATCCAAATTCATATGACGTCTGCGAATCTTGTTTATTAGGCAAGATGCCTAAATCACCTTTTAGCGGTAAAGGTGTACGTGCCACCGAACTGTTAGCCCTTGTTCATAGTGAAGTTTGTGGGCCCATGTCTAGCCAGGCTAGAGATGGATATGAATACTTCGTAACCTTTATGGATGATGCATCGCGTTATGGTTATGTGTATCTTATGAGACACAAGTCGAAAACTTTTGAGAAATTCAAAGAGTTTCGACACGAAGTAGAAAAACAGACCGGTAAAAGTATTAAGACATTACGGTCGGACCATGGTGGCGAATACTTAAGCAATGAGTTTCTTGATTACTTAAAAGAATATGATATTCTTTCACAGTGGACTCCTCCCGGAACACCGCAATTAAACGATGTGTCCGAACTGAGAAACCAAACTTTGTTAGACATAGTAAGGTCTATGATGAGTCGCACAGAGCTACCTATTTCCTTCTGGGGATATGCATTGAACAGTGCAATACTTATTTTGGATAAGGTTCCGTCAAAGTCTGTTCAAAAGACTCTGTTTGAAATATGGACAGGAAAGAAATCGGGTTTCTCATTCCTGAAGATTTGGGGTTGTTGGGCATACGTCAAACGTTTGGAAGGTACCAATTTGAACCCAAATCAGATAAATGCATATTTGTAGGATATCCTAGGGAAACCAAAGGATATTACTTCTATCACCCACAAGAGAACAATTTGTTGCTCTACATGCGGTTTTCCTTGAGAAGGAATTCCTAAAAGTAGTGATAAGTGGGA
Organism: Zanthoxylum bungeanum; assembly: GCA_019454045.1. Lineage (NCBI taxonomy): Eukaryota > Viridiplantae > Streptophyta > Magnoliopsida > Sapindales > Rutaceae > Zanthoxylum > Zanthoxylum bungeanum. The sequence goes on along the minus strand of SKCR01035379.1, from coordinate 76,373 downwards.
AGAAAGTAGAACTCGATGAAAATTGGAGTGATAATGTTCCTGGCACAGAATCCTTAACGGAACATGAACATTCCATCAAGGATGAGACTGCACCACAATCTTCGAATACACAAGGACCGCGTAGGTCGGAGAGAGTCAGAAAACAACCTGAGAGGTATGGGTTTCTGATCTCACCTCATGTGGATATTAATCTTATTGAGGAAGACGAGCCGGCTACGTATGAGGAAGCTATACAAGGTATCGACTCCAGTTTATGGCAAGATGTCATGAATTCCAAAATGGATTCCATGTACACCAACAAAGTTTGGACACTGGTTGATGCACCACTAGGCGTAAAGCCTATTGGTTGCAAATGGGTCTTAAAGACAAAGACTGATATGGATGGCAACATACAAACGTACAAAGCAAGGCTTGTAGCCAAAGGGTATTGTCAACGACATGGTGTCGATTACGACGAAAATTTTTCACCCGTTGCCATGATTAAATCCATTAGGATAATGCTTGCTATTGCAGCATATTTCGATTACGAGATATGGCAGATGGACGTCAAAACCGTTTCCCTTAACGGAAACCTTTTGGAGGATGTTTATATGCAACAGCCTGACGGTTTTTTTGTACCAAGACTTCTAAACAAGGTTTGTAAGTTAAATCGATCCATTTATTGATTAAAGCAAGCATCGCGTTCTTGGAACCAACGTTTTGATGAGATCATAAAATAATATGATTTCGTTCAAAATAAGGACGATCCTTGTGTATATAAGAAGGTTAGTGGGAGTGCACTGACATTCATTGTCCTTTACATTGATGATGTATTGCTTATTGGCAATGACATTCCCATGTTAACATCGGTGAAAGCTTGGCTTTCATTAAAATTCTCCATGAAGGATCTAGGAGAAGCAGCCTTTATTCTAGGAATAAAGATCTACCGGGATAGATCTAGAAAGCTGCTTGGACTCTCACATAGCACGTACATTGACAAAGTGTTGAAGAGATTCAACATGGATCAGTCCAAGAGGAGACTGTTTCCAGTGTCACATGGCGTAACTCTATCTAAGGACATGTGTCCTAAAACTCAAGATGAGAGAGACAACATGAGTCATATATTGTTCGCCTCGGAAGTCGGATAGATCATGTATGCCATGATATGTACGCAACCTGATGTCTCGTATACTTTGAGCATGTGTAGTCGCTATCAGGCCGATCCATGTGATGGTCACTGGATGGCGGTTAAGAATATCCATAAGTATCTTAGACGAAATAAGGATGCTTTCTTAATCTATGGAGATGGAGAACTTGAGGTAACTGGGTATACCGATGCAAGTTTCCAAATCGATAAAGACAACTGTAAGTCACAATCCGGGTACATATTTTGTTTGAATAACGGGGCAGTAAGCTGGAAATCTTCCAAGCAAGACACTGTTGCCGATTCAACAACAGAAGCGGAGTATATTGCTGCAGCTGAAGCAGCAAAAGAGGCAGTTTGGATCCGTAAATTCCTAATTGGATTAGGAGTAGTTCTGTTAGCAGTTGAGCCCGTTCCATTTTATTGTGACAATAACGGGGCTATAGCGCAGGCTAAGGAACCGCAGACTCATTAACAATCCAAGCATGTTCTTCGACATTTCCATCTGATTCGTGAGATCATACATCATGGCGATATGAAGATCGAGAAGGTCGCATCAGAGGACAACATTGCAGATCCGCTGACGAAAGTTATTACTCAACAAAAGTTTGAGCGACATGTACATAGTTCAGGTATTAGATGCTTGAGTGACTGGCTATAGGCCAAGTGGGAGATTGTTAGACAATTATGACACATAGCGTCACTATTTGTAAAAAATATTATGGTTTTTGTACAAATTAATTATGTAGCAATAGAAATTGCATTTTAGCATTTTGTAATTTGATTACTTAAATATATAAATGATAAAAGTCTCTATGATTAGTTCTGGATTATAAGATATGAGACAGTATCAATCCATAAAGGTTTAATCATTAAATATCCCTAGTCGTAGTATTATCGAGACTGGACATCGATAATATGGAATAAACTAGTATTGCACTTGTGCGTGTTATGGAAGCGTAACAGCATAGTTCTCATATACTTAAGTATTGGATAATTATGCAAGTATGATAGGAGGTTGTGTTTACCGATGGTACGGAAACAGCTTCGCTCTGGATAGACCCCGCGGAATCCCATTGGTAGTATGACTATTTGTCTATGGGAATCCGCATCAGGGTAGGTGTATTTGGTCTTAACCTGAGACTTGCATCGCTAGTACTTTCGACAATCAATACGCTTTAGTTTTGATCGTCCAGGACTTTAACAGGTTCTGTGTACGCCTCTTCTGGGTTTATTGAGAATCGTAGTGTATTGGGTGTGATGTCAAGATGGAAGTATCACTTCAGTCATATGGAGATGATGATCACGTAGGGATAGAGAACTGGTACTCTAAATGGTTGCAACCATCGGGATAATATGACAAGGTCATGATTATCCGATTATAGAGACTAGTTGCTTGTAATCTGCTATACGCTTCGTACGGGGCATACACTATTCCAGCCCCAGGCCTTGCATGTGACATCCGATACTGGATCGCAATACGCAATACTACGTATACTACGCCTGATATAGATTATATATTCCATTAAGAATATTTCTGGAGAATTGGGTAGGCACGGTGCTTTGCTAGAAGCCAACCATGTCTCGTAAATCGGTAAAAATGTAGTACGAGGTACGTACGTGTTCGGATAGTCCGACGACCGAATTTACTGCCAACATATCCAGGGATCTCTTGGGTCGCTTCCTGAAGATTCACCGATAACGTATGATTCGAGCATAATTAATCTGGGATTAATTACGTAGAGATTTTATCTAGGATAAAATACTATTTGAAGAGAGAGAGCGATTAATTTGGAATTAATCGATAAAATAATATATTCGATATATTAAAAGAAATTAGATTTCGACGCGGAATTAAAATTGGATTTTAATTCGGGCAAACGAATTAATTTAGATTCAATTCACGAGCGACGTGAATAGTAATTTTGCTTGGCATAATTATTAAATTAAATTTGATTTAATTACGTCGCAACAGAAAATTCGTTAATTCAGAATTAGCGAACCCGAGCCCGGGATGTGTCGCGGGACCACTCGGATTTTGAATCAAGTGGGGGCCCATATGTCACATCACTTGTCACTTTAAGTTGCTTTTTGGTGATGGGTATTGGTGAAAGAATTATGATGACTTGTATTACACATTTTGTGTGTAATCATGGTTTTGACTTTTACCAAAATTTTAGTTTTGGTATATGATATTTTTGTTTTTGGATAACAAGATACACAAGTCATTATTTTCATCTCCCTCTCTTCTCTTCATTACTGACAATCCTCTCACTCTCTTTGCCTCTCATTGCCGAGAATTGCAAGGAAGATTTGTAGCAAATTTTCTAAAGTGCTAGCACACCAAGGAATCATCCAAGGTGATAGGGAAACCTTCCCAATATCTTGTAATCAAAGCATAAAGCTTGGAGCTTGGATCTCATTCCCAACTTGGTGCTTGGCCGAAAGTTAGAGAAGAAATTTTTGATTTTGACGCATCCTAAAACCACTCATTGTAAGTATGATTCCGCCATACTTCTTTATGTATTCACAATATTTTTCATTGTTTATTATGATCTTGGATTGTCTTAGAGACCAACAGCTTTATCACGTTGGAAAACGTGTGATTTTGAGAACCGGTTACGCGATTTCTATTTGTATCGTTATACACGTAAAACTTTATTGTTTCGACTATAAAAATAGCAAAAGAACTTCGATCGAGCCGATTCTTGAACTATTTGACTATTTTTCTGAGACAAAAAACTTTCGTGTTGAACACGTTTCAAAATTTACATCAGAATTGCTTCAAAATTTTGAATTTTCGTGAAAGCCCCATGTTAGGGACCTAAAAGTAATTTCACGGGGTCAAATTATAATTTTAAGAAATATTTCTATAAATACCACATAGTTTATTGAAATCTCGAAAATGGCAAAATAACCTAAAATCCCCTACTCAACCCCCCGCCCCCATTTCACATTTTTGGAGCCCTTGCTCATGCCGGTGAGCACGACTGGCCAGAGGGGTGCGTTGGTCACCCCTCCGTCATGTTATGGCCAGTGGCAGCCCCCAGGTCGGCGGAAAATGGTGGAAAAGATGAAGAAACGTGTGTGTTATTGGTATCCCGATCCCGACTCATCGTTTCATTTCACGGACCGAGCAACCCGCCAAATCAAAGCTCTCAAAAAGTTCTTCATGTTGACTGTGACAGATTTTCCGTTTCGTACACGGTTTCCCACGAAAACGAGGAAGGAAGATTCGGTGAATAGTGACCCACGAATGAACAGTAACTCTGATCGAAATATTTTCGATTCCTGTGCATTAGTGGGATCGTTTAGAGTTCGTATATACCCTCGAAACCTCGGTAAGATCTACCGGTAAAAATTCACAAATTTCAAGTTTATCGATAGATGTTCGGATGTATCCAATAGCTTCGTAGAGTGGCGTAATGATATAAATTGAATTGTTTGAATATTAGTATATTGAATATTTACAGTTGGTAGAATCCAAGTGAAAACGAAACGAGTTGGATCGATCCGATAGATTATGTAAGTTTCTGGTAAAAGTGGGTTTTGCGTATATTGATGTGACTGTAATGATAGATAGGAGTCATATATAATGATACGATACTTTTCAATCCAGGTAGGTTCAGAGGGTTTGGGACCCTTCTGTTGGTTTCTAAAGTTGTCCCAAGATCATTCGAGCATAGAAAACATGTGAATACATTAAAGAAGTATGGCGGAATCATACTTACAATGATTGGTTTATGGATGCGTCAAGTTCAAAAAAATTTCTTCTTGACCTTGAAGGTCACGGCCATGCTCCAATTTTTATTGAAGATGAACTTTGATCTTTAAGCTCCAAGCTTCAATGGTGATTCCAAGCTCCAAGGTTGGTTTCCCAATCACCTTTGATGATCCTTTAGAGTGCTAGCTCTTGGTAATTTTTGCAACAAAAATCACCTTCTTCCTTCTTGTGTATTCGGCCAAGAGAAAGAAATATGGGAGAGTTAATTTTTCTTCAAAGTGGCGTGAATGGAGAGAGAGCAAAGTGATGTTGTTGACTTGTTAATATATGATTTCAAAATATCTAATAATCATTTACCAAATATTTGGTACAAGTCAATCAAGCCATCATCAATACAAAGTGTGTAAGGCAAGTCATCATCATTGTCACCAAAACCCATCACTCAAAATGACTAGTGATGTGACTTATGGGCCCCACTTGATTCGAAACCCGAGTGGGCCCGCAAACACTCCCGGGCTCGGGTTCACTAATTCCAAATTAATGAACTTTTTGTTGCTAAATAATAATGCCAAGCAAAATTACTATTCACGTCGGTAGCGAATTAATTCTAAATTAATTCGTTTTCCCGAATTAAAATCTAATTTTAATTCCGCGTTGAAATCTAATTTCGTTTAATATATCGAATATATTACTTTATCGATTAATTCCAAATTAATCGTTCTCTCTCTTCAAATAGTATTTTATCCTAGATAAAATCTCTCTGTAATTAATCCCAGATTAATTATGCTCGAATCATTCGTCATCGGTGAATCTTCCAGAAGCGACCCAAGAGATCCATGGATATGTTGGCAGTAAATCCGGTCGTCGGACTATCCGAACACGTACGTACCTCGTACTATATTTTTACCGATTTACGAGACATGATTGGCTTCTAGCAAAGCACTGTGCCTACCCAATTCTCCAGAAATATTCTTAATGGAATATATAATCTATATCAGGCGTAGTATACGTTGTATTGCGTATTGCGATCCAGTATCGGATGTCACATGCTAGGCCTGGGGCTGGAATAGTGTCTGCCCCGTACGAAGCATATATCGGATTACAAGCAACTAGTCTCTTTAATCGGATAATCATGACCAAGTCATATTATCCTGATGGTTGCAACCATTTAGAGTACCAGTTCTGTATCCCTGCGTGATCATCATCTCCATATGACTGAAGTGATACTTCCTTCTTGACATCACACTCAATACACTATGATTCTCAATAAACCCAGAAGAGGCGTACACAGAACTTGTTAAAGTCTCGGACGACCAAAACCAAAGCGTATTGATTGTCGCAAGTACTAGCGATGTAAGTCTCAGGTTAAGACCAAATACACATACCCTGATGCAGATTCCCATAGACACATAGTCATACTACCAATGGGATTTTGCGGGGTCTATCCAGAGCGAAGCTGTTTCCGTACCATCGGTAAACACAACTCTTATCACACTTGCATAAGTATCTAATACTTAAATATATGAGAACTATTCTGTTATGCTTCCATAACACGCACAAGTGCGATACTAGTCTATTACGCATTATCGATGTCCAGTCTCGATAATACTACGACTAGGGATATTTAATGATTAAACCTTTATGGATTGATACTGTCTCATATCTTATGATCCGGAACTAATCATAAGGACTTTTATCATTTATATATTTAAGTAATCAAATTACAAAATGATAAAATGCAATTTCCATTGCTAAATAATTAATTTGTACAAAAACCACAATGTCTTTTACAAATAGTGACGCTATGGGTCATAATTGTCTAACAATCTCCCACTTGGCCTATAGCCAGTCACTCAAGCATCTAATACCTGAACTATGTACATGTCGCTTAAACTTTTACTGAGGAATATCTTTCGTCAGTGGATCTGCAATGTTGTCCTCTGATGCGACCTTCTCGGTCTTCACATAGCCACGATGTATGATCTCACGAATCAGATGGAAACGTCGAAGAACATGTTTGGATCGTTGATGAGACCGCGGTTCCTTAGCCTGCGTTATAGCTCCGTTATTGTCACAATATAATGGAACTGGCTCAGCTGCTAACGGAACTACTCCTAATCCAATTAGGAATTTACAGATCCAATCTGCCTCTATTGCTACTTCAGCTGCAGCAATATACTCTGCTTATGTTGTTGAATCGGCAACAGTCTCTTGCTTGGAAGATTTCCAGCCTACTGCTCCGTTATTCAAACAAAATATATACTCGGATTGTGACTTACAGTCGTCTTTATTGGTTTGGAAACTTGCATCTGTATACCCAGTTACCTTAAGTTCTGCATCTCCATAGATTAAGAAAGCATCTTTAGTTCGTCTAAGATACTTTAGGATATTCTTAACCGCCATCCAGTGACTATCACCTGGATCGGCCTGATGGCGACTACATATGCTCAAAGCATAAGAGACATCAGGTCGCGTACATATCATGGCATACATGATCGATACGACTGCCGAGGTGAATGGTATCCGACTCATGTTGTCTCTCTCATCTTGAGTTTTAGGACACATGTCCTTAGATAGAGTGACGCCATGTGACACTGGCAACAGTCCCCTCTTGGACTGATCCATGTAGAATCTCTTCAACATTTTGTCAATGTACGTGCTCTGGGAGAGTCCAAGCAGCTTTCTAGATTTATCCCGGTAGATCTTTATTCCTAGAATAAAGGCTGCTTCTCACAGATCCTTTATTGAGAATTTTAATGAAAGCCAAGCTTTCACCGATGTTAACATGGGAATGTCATTGCCAATAAGCAATACATCATCAACGTAAAGGACAATGAATGTCAGTGCGCTCCCACTAACCTTCTTATATTCACAAGGATCATCCTCGTTTTGAACGAAATCATATTCTTTTATGATCTCATCAAAACATTGGTTCCAAAAACGCGATGCTTGCTTCAATCCATAAATGGATCGATTTAACTTACAAACCTTGTTTGCAAGTCTTGGTACGACAAAACCGTCAAGCTGTTGCATATAAACATCCTCCAAAAGGTTTCTGTTAAGGAAAGCGGTTTTGACGTCCATCTGCCATATCTCGTAATCGAAATATGCAGCAATAGCAAGCATTATCCTAATGGATTTAATCATGGAAACGGGTGAAAAAGTTTCATCGTAATCGACACCATGTCGTTGATGATACCCTTTCGCTACAAGCCTAGCTTTGGACGTTTGTATGTTTCCATCCATGTTGGTCTTCCTCTTGAAGACCCATTTGCAACCAATAGGCTTTACGCCTTCTTGTGCATCAACCAGTGTCCAAACTTGGTTGGTGTACATGGAATCCATTTCAGAATTCATGGCATCTTGCTATAAATCGAAGTCGATACCTTGTATCGCTTCCTCATACGTAGCCGGCTCGTCTTCCTCAATAAGATTACTATCTACATGAGGTGAGATCAGAAACCCATACCTCTCAGGTTGTTTTCTGACTCTTTCCGACCTACGCGGTCCTTGTGTATTCGAAGATTGTGGTACAGTCTCATCCCTGATGGACTGTTCATGTTCCGTTAAGGATTCTGTGCCAGGAAAAGTATCACTCCGGTTTTCATCGAGTTCTACCTTCCTCCCACTTATCACTGCATTTAGGAATTCCTTCTCAAGGAAAACCGCATGAGAAACAAATACTTTGTTCTCTTGGGGGTGATAGAAGTAATATCATTTGGTTTCCCTAGGATATCCTACAAATAGTCATTTATCCGATTTAGGTTCAAGTTTGGTACCTTCCAAACGTTTGACGTATGCCCAGCAACCCCAAATCTTCAGGAATGAGAAACCCAGTTTCTTTCCTGTCCATATTTCATACGGAGTCTATTGAACAAACTTTGACGGAACCTTATTCAAAATAAGTATTGCATTGTTCAATGCATATCCCCAAGGAAATAGGTAGCTCTGTGTGACTCATCATTGACCTTACCATGTCTAACAAAGTTCGATTTCTTCTTTCGGACACATCATTTAATTGTGGTGTTCTAGGAGGAGTCCACTGTGAAAGAATACCATATTCTTTCAAGTAATCAAGAAACTCATTGCTCAAGTATTCCCCACCACGGTCCAACCGTAATGTCTTAATACTTTTGCCTTTCTGTTTTTCTACTTCGTGTCGAAACTCTATGAATTTCTCAAAAGCTTCCAACTTGTGTCTCATAAGATACACATAACCATAATGCGATGCATCATCCGTAAAGGTTACGAAGTATTCATATCCACCTCTAGCCTGGCTAGACATGGGCCCACAAACGTCACTATGAACAAGGGCTAACAGTTCAGTGGCACGTGCACATTTACCGCTAAAAGGTGATTTAGGCATCTTGCCTAATAAAAAAGATTCGTAGTCGTCATATAAATTTGGATCAAATCCGTCCAAGTACCCACTCTTCGAAAGTATGGATATATGTGTCTTGTTTATGTGTCCCAGACGACAATGCCACATATAAGTTTCATCTTTGTTACTTACTTTAAGCCTTTTGTTTGTTACATTATATGTTTGAGATTGATTTATATTCAAAATATAAAGACCTTCATTTGCATCAGCTGTGCAAATTTCTATATCATTTTTATACATAAAAAACACCCAGTAGTTCTAAATACAAAAGCATACCCGCATTGGGTTAACATAGATACAGAAATTATATTCCTAGTCAAACTAGGTACAAAATAACAGTCTGTAAGTTTAAGTACATGCCCCGAGGGCATTTCCAAAACATAAGTGCCCACGGCCAAAACGGCAACTCGAGTCCAATTTCCAACACGGAGGTCAATCTCTCATGAGGCCAGTCTCCTGCTAATCCGCAGATCCTGAACATCAGTACATATGTGAGTACCACAACCAGAATCAAATATCCAATTTTTAAAACTAGAAGTAGACATGTTTATTTCTATAACAACCATACATGAAGCCGGTGCCTTGCCCGCTTTGATTTCCTTCATGTGTTCCTTGTACTCGCAGCAGTGACACTTCCAGTGACCCCGCTTCCCGCACTGCAAGCATATATCTTGGGATTTTTCCTGGGGTTTCCCAGAACCCTTTGACGATTTGGCCTTGTTCTTCTTCTTATGGTTCTTCTTCTTAACACCTCCAGTCGCCTTGGGCCAAGCCCTCGGAGTCTGAGATGTTGAAGCATAGTGCGCCTTGTGCTTCTTGCCCTTAAGGAGCTCTTTTTCTGCCTCACGCAGAGTGGACATCAACTCTCTAAGATTTTGGTCCTGGTTCAACATGTTGTAGTTCATGATGAACCCACTACAAGTATCGAGGAGAGACTGTAGGATCAAATCCACTGAAGTCTCAGCCTCGAAGACTATGCCCATCTGTCCGAGCTGCTCAATGTCAGCAATCATCTGTGAGACATGGTGATCAACAGACGTACCCTCTGACATGCGAGCGCGGAAGAACTTCTTCTGCAACTCGTATCTTTACGATCTAAGATTAGATCGGTGAATATCGTGCAACTTCGCTATCATCTCATAGGGATCCAACCCCTTGTTTTGACGACGGAATTGCGGAGTCATAGCGGCAAGCATTACCGATTGAGCAGTTGCATTGTCATCGCTATGAGTCTTCCAAAGCTCTAGCTCAAGCAACTGATCAGGTCGGGGTTTAGGCCGAAGAGGTCTCTCTAAAGTGTATAGTAACTTCTCGGATCCCAGAACAATTCTGAGGTTCATGTCCCAGTCCTGAAAGTTTGTGCCATTAAAGACGTTGTCGCCCAAGACAATATCCTTAATGCTCAATTTTCCTGTCATCTTAACTGCAATAGTCCAACTATTCGATTAAAGATGTATGGGTACAGTCTAACTGTTATAAGAAAAATAATAATATATTAGTCCAACTAATAAAATAATTGACGAAATAATTTGAAAGCGCGTAAAGCTAAGTATTTGAACGAAATTGCAAATTCAATACTAGCCTCCCACTATTTTTCGGCGAGCCTCTAACCCTCTGTTGAGTACTCGGGAAACCTAGTTTCCTAGTGGGCTAGGATCCCGTTAAATAACACACAACCTTGACTTTGGCCAACAAGCTATATGATATTTAACTAGGTAGATCTCTAAGATCAATTGGATCTCATCCAATTCCTAGATCCGGTAGGTGGACCTCCAAGTCCGAAACATATATACAATATATATGCCAATATATCCAATATATTTTCCTAACCTTTTTCCTCTGAATCAACTAAGCCTTGGCTTTGGCACAACAAGCTTAATGATTCCAGTTAAGCGGAACCTATTGACTTTGGAAAGCTTCGTAATCGATGTCGATGGACAAGAAGTGATCTTGACTTTGGCTAACAAATCACAACTTGGATAAGACACACGATATGCAACAAAGCCTTCATGATTCAATCACATCCGCGATGGACAAAGGTCTTGACTTTGGCCAACAAACCAGTGCCAATCTTAGATCTTGAGTAAGAATCACTCATTGGAAGGAAAAACGCTTAATATTTGTTGAGGTTTTTTCGCGTAAATTGGCAACCAATTTATTATCTTTGGTAGGTCTCATCATACACCCTTAAGCATGCATTCTAAAAGCATAATAAGGCGCGGAAATAAATTAATAACGATATGCGGATGGATATTTCACAGATTGTTCCTAGAACAAATCACTCCATTTCCTCTCCCCGGCTAGCATTATTCTTACTTCTACGCAATTACATAATACAATTAAAGAAACCTCATTAACATTGAGGGGAATTAGGTGAGAAGAGAATTACAAAGAATCAAGAGAGATAAGGCTGGACACGCAGGTCCAATTTAATAAATTCTAAATTTACAACAATTTCCAAAATTGCCCTTTCCCTTCTAATATCCATCCGATATACGTTATTCATTCAACACATCCATGTATTCACACAAAGCATGTTATTCAATCAATCTAATCCAATTAATTAATCTTGAATAAAGTGATCATCCAATGTTCAAACAATGATTTGATTTTGCGCGAGTCCAACTCGTTTTAGAATAAGTACTCAAAGTACGAATTCTTGAATTATATCGAACTACAATTTAAATCTAATTTAATTCGTATTCAATACTAATTCTTTATTTAATTCTAAATTAAATAACTACACTTTTTAATGCGCCTTTACGACTTAGATTCCAAATCTAATCTAAATGGGTCTCAAAGCCCAATTAACATCCAATGTTGTTTAATTAAAGTCCAATGGGCTTTCAATTGATTTCATAAGGCATGGGCTTTGGTCAATATGGGTCAAACCCAAATACCAAGGCCCAATAAAGGAATCACCATATTTGCCAAGAAATCAATTTCGGCCCATTAGGCCCAATTAAACATTTAAAGTCCATTTGTTATATTTGGACTTAATGGAATGATTTACGCCCAATTTGGATCCAATCCAATTGGCCTAAACCAACTTGGCTTAACCAAGCCCATTATGCCCAAATACAACATTATAAGCCCAATTCTAAATCAAGCCCAACTAATTAATTTTAATTTTCCAAATTTCAAAATTCAATTAATTAAAGTGTATTATATCAATTAATTATCTAAATTAATATTTCCAAAATACGAATTTAATCAATTAATCATGTATTCATTTGTTCAACTCATGTCCAACATTTTGAAACAAAAAATCAACTCATTTCATGCTCCATAGCTCACGGCATTCATAGGGTTTTTTGTACGATTTCGTTTTCAATCCAATTGAATCTCAAATCATCATTTCCCAAGTCTTTAAACTCATCCAATAATCAAAAGAACAAAAAAAATCCATGACTATTTAGGGCTTATTACATTCGCCAAGCCAACTTTTTGGGCAAAAATTGATCCAATTAATTTTTCATGAAATGATCATATATAACTCCAAGTTATCATCATTCAAGCATACTCAATCAATCAATTTTATCAATCATGCCAAATCAATTTTACCAAATTTTTACCCTAATATTTTTCATGCTCAAATTAGGCTCTGATACCATTGTTGATTTCTAAAGTTGTCCCAAGATCATTCAAGCATAAAAAACATGTGAATACATTAAAGAAGTATGGCAGAATCATACTTACAATGAGCGGTTTATAGATGCGTCAAGTTCAAAAAATCTTTCATTGTCCTTGAAGGTCACGGCCAAGCTCCAATTTTTTGTTGAAGATGAACTTTGATCTTTAAGCTCCAAGCTTCAATGGTGATTCCAAGCTCCAAGGTTGGTTTCCCTATCACCTTTGATGATCCTTTAGAGTGCTAGCTCTTGGTAATTTTTGCAACAAAAATCACATTCTTCCTCCTTGTGTAATCAGCCAAGAGAAAGAAATATGGGAGAGTTAATTTTTCTTCAAAGTGGCGTGAATGGAGAGAGAGCAAAGTGATGTTGTTGACTTGTTAATATTTGATTTCAAAAACATTAATAATCATTTACCAAATAGTACAAGTCAATCAAGCCATCATCAATACAAGTGTGTAGGCAAGTCATCATCATTGTCACCAAAACCCATAACTCAAAGTGACAAGTGATGTGACTAGTGATGTGACTTGTGGACCCCACTTGATTCGAAACCCGAGTGGGCCCGCAAACACTCAAGGGCTCGGGTTCGCTAATTCCAAATTAACGAACTTTCCGTTGCGACGTAATTAAATCAAATTTAATTACATAATAATGCCAAGCAAAATTACTATTCACATCGCTAGCGAATTAATTCTAAATTAATTCGTTTGCCCGAATTAAAATCTAATTTTAATTCCGAGTCGAAATCTAATTTCGTTTAATATATCAAATATATTACTTTATCGATTAATTCCAAATTAATCATTCTCTCTCTTCAAATAGTATTTTATCCTAGATAAAATCTCCTTGTAATTAATCCCAGATTAATTATGCTCGAATCATTCGTCATCGGTGAATCTTCGGGAAGCGACCCAAGAGATCCCTGGATATGTTGGCAGTAAATCCGGTCATCGGACTATCCGAACACATACGTACCTCGTACTACGTTTTTACCGATTTACGAGACATGATTGGCTTCTAGCAAAGCACTGTGCCTACCCAATTCTCCAAAAATATTCTTAATGGAATATAATCTATATCAGGCGTAGTATACGTAGTATTACGTATTACGATCCAGTATCGGATGTCACATGCTAGGCCTAGGGCTGGAATAGTGTATGCCTCGTACGAAGCATATATCGGATTACAAGCAACTAGTCTCTTTAATCGGATAATCATGACCAAGTCATATTATCCCGATGGTTGCAACCATTTAGAGTACCAGTTCTGTATCCCTGCGTGATCATCATCTCCATATGACTAAAGTGATACTTCCTTCTTGACATCACACCCAATACACTACGATTCTCAATAAACCCAAAAGAGGCGTACACAGAACCTGTTAAAGTCTCGGACGACCAAAACCAAAGTGTATTGATTGTCGCAAGTACTAGCGATGTAAGTCTCAGGTTAAGACCAAATATACCTACCCTGATGCAGATTCCCATAGACACATAGTCATACTACCAATGGGATTCCGCGGGGTGTATCCAGAGTGAAACTGTTTCCGTACCATCGGTAAACACAACCTCCTATCACACTTGCATAAGTATCCAATACTTAAATATATGAGAACTACGTTGTTACGCTTCCATAACACGCACAAGTGCGATACTAGTCTATTCCGCATTATCGATGTCCAGTCTCGATAATACTACGACTAGGGATATTTAATGATTAAAACCTTATATATTTAAGTAATCAATTACAAAATGACAAAATACAATTTCCATTGCTACATAATTAATTGTAAAAAAACCACAATGTCTTTTACAAATAGTGACGCTATGGGTCATAATTGTCTAACACCTTCCGTAGCATTTGTGAAATTTTTCGGAAGATTTTCCAAAAATGCGTAAATCGAGGATTTAAGTTCACTAGTGGCTCGAATTAGTTTGTGATTGTATTTTTAAAATAATTGAACTGAAATAATTGAAATCGGACATATTTGGCTTTCCCGGAAAGATCCAGAAGTTGTCATAGTAAAGTCAATAATTCTATAAAGTTACGATTCTGACAATATTTCGTCATTTGTTTTGGCAGACTTGACTATGACCAGGAGTTCTCGCGAATCCAGGTAAGTGACCCATGTTATTGAAAGGTTTAGGATAGTAAAAGATGGATTTTAGAAATGACTTCGAGATCGTGTATAGTTGAGTTAGTCGACCATCACAGGTATGACTTTTGTTATTCCGATGAAATGAAGTGAGATGTTTGGCGATCTTAATGTTTGTATTATGTATTGATGTGTTTTGAAGTGAAATTTTTGAGGATAATCATATGATATGAAGTGAAAAGTTTGATGACTACATCTATGTATTGATACATGTAAGTGTATGAACTCGTAATGGTTTGTATATGTATGTGATGATAAGTTATGAATAATTTGAGGATACAAGATAGGTAAATGGAATAAGTTTGTTATCGATTTGTCCATGTGATTTCTTTGTTAAAGGATTGAGATGATTAAGTGAGATGAGGAATGAGTATAAGATAAGTTCTCTCTGAATGAAAATATTTATTTGGTAAAGATATTGTATTAAATATTTCTAGATTGAAATTCTGAAAATGAATATATTTGATCGATAAATGAAGAGATATGAGGAATGTGAAAGATATGATATTTGAATTCATACTAAAGTGTATATTCATATGTTTGAAACATATGAATGTATATTAGTATTTGAATAATATTCAGATTATTTGTCGTGTATCTGCTTATGTATGAAAAATCATGTGATGAGTTTATGTTATATGTATGTGTGTATGTTTAATAAGATGCTTTCGTGGTGTACTAGTCGAGCTGGTTAGGAATCTGTTCGGATAAAATTCATCTCATATCTATTCTAAAATATGTAGTGAGTCTCGTACAAATATTGTATGTGTAAGCCAACCATATGTATGTATTGTTTGATTATGTGCTTTGTGATATATTGGCTGTCATGTATGCTTCATTGTTGGCTGCACGATTACTGTAGGTATGTTTAAGTGTATCTGTGTGTGACAGAATTTGTGATATATATAGACTGTGTGTGCTATGGGGAATGAATGAATGACTTGAAAACCAGTGCGAATATAAGATGTTATAAATGTGTGTGCTAAGTTTGTTATTGTATGTATGTATATTTTGAAAGAGACTTAAAGTGTTTGTAAGCTTCTGATGCTAGACATATCTTCAAGAATTCTGAATTTGGATTTGCGTGAATATAAGAGGTGTGAGCTACGGTTTCTAAATTGATGTGTGTGAATGTATATAAGTCACGAATGTTAAGTTATCTATGGCCCTCAGAGTTAAAGAAATTATTTTTTGAATTAAAGAAAGTATGTTTTGAATTGAAGAAAATATGTTTGTTTTATCGATTGATGATATTTCAAATATGCTTAATCGTAATAAAGTATAATAACTATGACTCCACGTCTCATATGATGAAATGGTTTCAATGTAAAATGACTTATTCTGTGATGTTCGGTGTTGATGCCTTGGGTGATTTGAATGTTGGCTAATTGATTGGCGTATATATGAATATGTAGATATGAGAATTTGACATGGTAAGGGATAAAGATAATAAAAGTTTATAACTCTGAACTTGTAACAATTTAGTGATTCTGATAACTACTGATATGCTTGACTTGTTTTTTTGTAGTACTAGCATGGTCACTTACTGAGTTTTATAATTCACACCAAACCAGTTTGCTAGTTTTTCAGGTTGGCTTCCAGATTAGTGAATAATGACAGCTTTGGAATTCATGCTCGAGATGTGAATCACCCAAGTGGCAGTCACCCTCGCAAGTGTCCTGGGAAAAGTTTTAGAGGTCTAAGATTTGTGATCAATATTTTAATTTTCATGTTGAGCATGTTGTTTGTATATATTAATTAAATGTTTTTATTGCTTATGATGTTATGGGCATATAGCCATTGAGTGTTGATAGATGATGTGGGCACAGAGCCCTTAAGTGTTGATTTGATGTGTTTTTGTGGACCTGAGGTCCTTTTGTTTGTTTGTTTCTTTTCTTAGATTCTATTTTGATGCTGGACTGTGATCCAGGTTTTCCAATTTTAGGATACATCATGCCCGATTTTTTGTAAATTTGGAGGCTTATAGAGATAAGTTAATCATGTCTCCTACCGGTAGCACCTTGCCTCTGGCAGGGTGTTACACTTTCATGACTTATATGCATTCACACATATCAGTTCATAAATCATAGGTCACTTCTCTTATATTCATGCAAATCCAATTTTAGAATTCTTACTTGGAGATATATCAAACACCAGAAGCTTACAAACACATTCAGCCTCTTTAACAATATACGTATATACAATAACAAACTTAGCAAACACACTTTATAGCATCTTATACTCACACTGGTTTTCAGGTCATTCTTTCAATCCACGAAAGCTTACACTGTCTATACATATCACGGGATCTATTATACACATACATACACTCAGACATATATACAATCATCGTGTAACCGACAACGAAGCATACATAACAATCAATACATCAAAGAACACATAACCAAACAATACATACATATGGTTGGCTTACACATACATTGCTCGTATGAGACTCATTACCTACTTTAGAAAGGTATAAGATGAATATCGTTCGAACGAATTCCTAACCAGCTCGGCTACAATACCACCAAATTATCAACCAATTAAACATACACACATGGGCACGTATCACGTAACACAAACTCATCGAACCATTTCTCATACATAAGCACATACATGACAACCATTCCGAGTCATCATCCAAATCCTCATAAACATACATATATTTCATACATATAATTATACACCTCACCTCGGATTTGGATATCATACCATATAACAGTCCTCATATCTTTTACTTATCGATCAAACATACTTAGAACATAATTTCTATCTGGAAACCTTTGATATAGACACTTATCAATTAACATATCCATTCAGTGAGAGCTTAGCTTATACCCATTTCCTATCACACTTCACTAACTCAACCCCTATACAAATAAATCGTATGTATGAGTCAATGAGAAACTTATTCCATTTACCGATCCTGCATACTAAAATTATCCGTAGCTTATCATCACACACACATATATATATATATATAACACACACACACACACACAAATATGTGTACCTATGCTTATACATATTCTTGTTCATTTACATATACATAAACATATCATTACATATTCATACACTTGCATATATAAATACATGCATATATACATTAAACTCATCAAACATCTTACTTCATATCATAGCAATAACAAAAATCCATACTTGCGATGGTCGATTCACTTAACTAAACACAGTCTTGAACTTCGTTCTTAAACTACCTATTAACTATCCACGTTCTATCCTAAATATTTTAATCATCTATATATATATTTAAAACACGAAATCAATAATTCAATTACTCATTGCATAGGTTACTTACCTGGCTTCGTGAGCACTCTAGGTTCTAGTCAAATCTTTCAAAACAAATGGCGAAACACCGTCAGAATCACGATTTACGGTATTCTCGACTTAACTATGACAAAATTTTGGATCTTTCCAGGACAACCAGATTAAGTCTGATCTCAATATTTTTCAATTTCAATAATCTTAAAACGTCATTATAAACTAATCCAACCCATCAATTAACTTAAATCCTCTGTTTACGAGTTTTTTTGGAAAATCTTCCGAAAATATTTCAGCAAACACTATGGAAGGGTCCTGAACCCTCCGAACCTACCCAGATTTATCTAAATATTATCGTATCATCATATCTATCTCATATCCATCATTACAATAAAAAAAACGCATCAATACACGCAAAACCCACTTTAATCGGAAACTTGCATAATCTTTCGGATCGATCCAATTCGTAGTGTTTTTAATCGGAGTCTACCATATACACATATTCAATATACTCATATTCAAACAATTCAGTTTATATCATTATGCTACTCTACGAAGCTACTGGAAATATCCGAACATTTAACGATAAGCTTGAAATTAATAAGATTTTACCGAAATTTCGAGGGCATATACAGACTCCAAATGGTCCCACGAATGCGATGGAATCGATGAAATTTTGATCAGAGCTACTGTTCATTTGTGGGTACTACTCATCGCCCCTTCTTCTCTCAATTCAAAAAAACCGTCACCGTCAACTTGTAGTACTCTTCAAGGGCTTTGATTTGGCGGGAAGTTCGGGCCGTGAAACAAAGTGACGAGTCGGGATTTGAAAACCCATGCCCACATATTTTCTCTCTCTTTCTCGTCGTTCATCGGTGTTCTGGGGCTGCCACCGGCCACCACAAGATGGAGGGGTGGCTGCGCACCCCTCAGGACTGTCGCGCCGGCCAGCAGGCTGCCGGTGCGACCAAGGGTTCTCCACACCGTTTTTTAGGATGGGGTTCAGGTGGTGGAGTTTGGGAAAATATTCCATTTTCGCAATTGTAAGAAACTTTGAGGTATTTATAGAAAAGTTTTTAGAAATTAAGTTTTGGCCCCCGTAAAATTGCAGCTAAGTCCCTACAATGGGGCTTTATCACAAATTCATATTTTAGAAGCCCTTCTGATATAAATTTTGAAAAGTGTTCAACATAAAAAATTGTTCGTCTCGGAAAATCGAGTACATTGGTTTAAGAATGAGCTCAATCGGAGTTTGTTTGTTATTTTTATACCCGAAACAATAAACTTTCCTCGTATAACGATATAAACAGGAATCGCGTAACCGGTTCTCGAAACCACGCGTTCTCTAACGCGGCGAAGCTTCACTTAAAATATTCCGACCTATTTTCCAACACATAAACTCTTTTTTTGAATATCATCCAATTTCAAAACCTAAACTTTAATTCGGAAATCTTCTAGAATCAAAGCAAAAAATTCGGGATATTACACTTCACAAATGATTTATGAATTTGTATGAATATAATTTATATGTTTAATTGAATAATAACACATCCTTGCATCGAGAATTACTTTATAACTCACGACTCAATTATTCATAAAAAGTTAAAAATTCAAAACTTTAACAGACAAGTCTATAAAATAAAGATGTTTCACAACTATCCTTTTACGTGATGGAAGATAGTGAGTGTATGCCGACATCTTGCTTTCCAACCGAGAATAAAAGTGAAAGAAACTACTGGAAAATTGAAACACGTGTCTAAAGCTCAGTTGATATTTTGAGAGTTTCTGAAAAGATAGATAATTTAATCTAGTGCATCTGTTGTATGTTTGTCAGTTACTGTTATTACAGACATTTTTTTTCATATGAGTCATGCTCTGGGTCTGGCCTCATTTATTTCCATGAGCCTTTGGTAATGACATTATGTTTTCTCTTCTTCAATGGTTCTTTCTCTGATTAGGGTTTTAACTGCAAATAAATATACTTGTTATTCTGTCATGATAAGCTGGGCTGGGCTTTTGAAACTCTGTACTTGTAAATAATTTTGAACCGCTAAAAATATGAATTACTTCCCAAGTCTTTACTGTTGTGTTTACTAATCATGAGTAAAGGACTTTATGATTTCATAATGTCAAGTTTCTGAATAAATAGGATAACAAACATCACAAGCTAACATGTGTATTTGCTAAAATCATTCCATGTAATGATCAAGGGTTATGATGGGAATAGCTTTCTGTTGAGCATCACATCCAAATCGATCGATGTAAGTGTGTTTCCGCTACTCTTCTTCGTTATTCATTCACATTTCTTTGTTCATTATGATCTTGGGACTAATCATAGAAACCAACAATGGTATCATTGAGCCTAAAATGAGCATGAAATGTGCTAGGGTAAAATTTGGGGAAAATCCATGTGAGCATGATTTGATTAAATTGAATGGTTGAGTATGCTTGTATGTTGATGAAATGAGGTTGGATTGGATCAATTTCAACAAATTATGATTGGATCAAAATTTGCCCCACCATAAGGCTTGGAAAATTTTGTTTTGATGATCATTGGATGAGTTAAAACGAATGGAAAAGTCGATTTGTAATTCGATCGGATTGAAAAACGAAATCGGACTTATTATCTTACCTTGGCCGAGAGCTATATGGCATGTATGGACTTGATTTTTGATTCAAAAATTGTTGGACAATAATTGAACAATTAGATACATAATTAATTGGTAAATTGTATTTTGGAAATATTGATTTAGCTAATTAATTGATGTATTACACTTTAATTAACTAAGTTATAAAATTTGGAATTTTTAATATTTTGTTAATGGGCTTTAAAGTTTAATTGGGCCTTATGGGCTTGATATTGGTTTTATGGCAAATGAGGGTGATTCCTTACTTGGGCTTGGTAATTGGGTTTGACCCATATTGACCAAAGCCCCTGCCTTATGAAATCAATTGAAAGCCCATCGGACTTTAATTAAACGAACATTGGATGTTAGTTGGGCTTTGAGACCCGATAAGATTAGATTTGGAATCTAAGTCGTTAAAGCGCATTAAAAATTGTAAATATTTAATTTGGAATTAAATAATAGAATTAGTATTGAATACGACTTAAATTAGATTTAACGAGTAGTTCGATATAATTCAAGAATTCGTACTTTGAGTACTTATTCTCAAACGAGTTGGACTCGCGCAAAATCAAATCGTTGTTTGAACATTGGATGATCACATAATTAAAGACTAATTAATTGGATTAGATTGGTTGTAATGCATGCTATGAATGAATATATGGATGTGTTGAATGAATAGCATATATCGGATGGATATTAGAAGGTAAAGGGTAATTTTGGAAATTATTGTAAATTTGGAATTTATAAATTGGACCTGCGTGTCCAGCCTTATCTCTTATTATCTCTTTGTATTATTCTTCTCACCTAATTCCCCTCAATGTAATGAGGTTTCTATTATTGTATTATATAATTGGGTAGAAGTAGAATAGTGCTAGCCGGGGAGAGAAATGGAGTGATTTGTTCTAGGAACAATCTGTTAAATATCCATCCGCATATCGTTATTAATTTACTTTTCGCGCCTTATGATGTTTTTAGAAGCATGCTTAAAGTGTATAATGAGACCTTAACAAAGATAATAAATTGGTTGCCAATTTACGCGAAAAACCCTCAAAACATATTAAGCGTTTTTCCTTCCGTGAGTGATTCTTACTCAAGATCCAAAGTTGGCATTGGTTTGTTGGCCAAAGTCAAGACCTTTATCAATTGCGGATGTGTTTGAATCATGAGATTTTTGTTCCATATCGGTGTCTTGTCCAAGTCGTGATTTGTTGGCCAAAGTCAAGATCACTTCTTGTCCATCGACATTGATTACGAAACTTTCCATGTCAATGGGTCCCGTTTAACTGGAATCATTAAGCTTGTTGTGCCAAAGCCAAGGCTTAGTTGATTCAGAGGAAAAAAGTTAGGAAAATATATTGGATATATTGGCATATATACTGTATATATGTTTCGGACTTGGATGTCCACCTAACCGGATCTAGGAATTGGATTAGATCCAATTGATCTTCGAGATCTACCTAGTTAAATATCATACAGCTTGTTGGCCAAAGTCAAGGTTGTGTGTTATTTAACGGGATCCTAGCCCACTAGGAAACTGGGTTTCCCGATTACTCGACAGAGGGTTAGAGGCTCGCCGAAAAATAGTGGGAGGCTAGTATTGAATTTGCAATTTCATTCAGATACTTAGCTTTACACTTTTTAAATTATTTTGTCAAAATTATATTATTAGTTGGACTAATACAATGTTATTTTTCTTGTAACAGTTAGACTGTACTCATATATTGTTGATTAGATAGTTAGACTATCGTAATCAAGATGACTGGAAAGGGAAATGTCTGAGACATTATCATGGGCGAAAATGTCTTCAAGGGCACGAACTTTGCCGATTGGGAAATGAATTTAAGGATAGTCCTCGGAGCCAAAAGGCTGCTATATACTATACAGAGACCTCTTGGGCCTAAGCCCAAAACTGATGAGCTACTTGAGCTGGAGCTTGGAAGACTCATAGCGATGATAATGATACTGCTCAGTCTATTATGCTTGCTTCCATGACTCAGCATTTCCGTCGACAGAACAGAGACTTGGATCCCTATAACATGTTGGCGAGGTTGCACGATCTTCACCGATCTAACCGAAGGTCGAAGAGATATGAGTTAACACAGAAGCTCTTTCGTTCACGTATGTCAGAAGGCATGTCTGTTGAGTCCCATGTGGTACAGATGATTGCTGACATAGATGAGCTGGCTGAGATGGGGATAGTCTTAGAGGCTGAGATTACTATAGATATGATCTTGCAATCTCTCCCCGATACTTGGAAACAGTTCACCATAAACTATAACTTGATGAACACAGATGATACTCTTTGAGAGTTGTTGTCAATTCTCAAGGAAGCTGAGAAGGAGCTACTTAAAGGAAAAAAGCGCGAGGCGCACTTTGCTTCGACATCTCAGACACCGAGGGCTGGGCCCAAGGCGACTGGAGGTGTGAAAAGAAGAAGCATAAAAGAAAGGGCAAGGCCAAATCGTCAAAGGCTTCTGGGAAGCCTAAGGACAAATCTCAGGATGTTTGCCTCCAGTGCGGCAAGCGGGGTCATTGGAAGCGTGACTACCGCAAGTACAATGCGCTCCATAAGGAGATTAAAGCGGGCAAGGCACCGGCTTCAGGTATGTTTGTTATTGAAATAAACATGATTACTTCTAGTTTTAAAAATTGGATTTTTGTGATTCTGGTTGTGGTACTCACATATGTACTGATGTGCAGGATCTGCGGATTAGCATGAGACTGGTCTCAGGGGAGATTGATCTACGCGTCGGAAATGGGGCACCAGTCGCCGTTTTGGCCGTTGGCACTTTTGTTTTAGAACTACCCTCGGGGCATGTACTTGAACTTAATGACTGTTATTATGTACCTAGTTTGACTAGGAATATTATTTTTGTATCTATATTAACCCAATGTGGGTATACTTTGTATTTCGGAACACTGGGTGTTACTTATATAAAAATGATGTAGAAATTTGCACTGCTGTTGCAAATAATGGTCTTTATATTTTGAATATAAATCTATTCCAACATATAATATAACAAACAAAAGGCTCAAAATGAGTAACAAAGATGAAACTTATATGTGGCACTGTCGTCTGGGACACATAAACAAGACTCGCATATCCACACTTTCGAAGAGTGGGTACTTGGACGGATTGATCCAAATTCATATGATGTCTGCGAATCTTGCTTATTAGGCAAAATGCTTAAATCACCTTTTAGCGGTAAAGGTGAACGCGCCACCGAACTGTTAGCTCTCGTTCATAGTGACGTATGTGGGCCCATGTCTAGCCAGGCTAGAGGTGGATACGAATACTTCGTAACCTTTACGGATGATGCATCGCATTATGGTTATGTGTATCTTATAAGACACAAGTCGGAAACTTTTGAGAAATTCAAAGAGTTTCGACACGAAGTTGAAAAACAGACCGGCAAGAGTATTAAGACATACGGTCGGACCGTGGTGGCGAATACTTGAGCAATGAGTTTCTAGATTACCTGAAAGAATATGGTATTCTTTCACATGGACTCCTCCTGGAACACCGCAATTAAACGTGTGTCTCCGAACGGAGAAACCGAACTTTGTTGGACATGTTTAGGTCTATGATGAGTCGCACTGAGCTACCTATTTTCTTCTGGGGATATGCATTAAACATTGCAATTCTTATTTTGAATAAGGTTCCGTCAAAGTCTGTACAACAGACACCATATGAGATATGGACAGGAAAGAAACCGGGTTTCTCATTCCTGAAGATTTGGGGATGCTGGGCATACGTCAAACGTTTGGAAGGTACCAAACTTGAGCACAAATTAGATAAATGCTTATTCGTAGGATATCCTAGGGAAACCAAAGGATATTACTTCTATCACCCACGAGAGAACAAAGTATTTGTTGCTCTACATGCGGTTTTCCTTGAGAATGAATTCCTAAATGCAGTGGTTAGTGGGAGGAAAGTAGAACTTGATAAAAATCGGAGTATACTATTCCTGGCATGAAATCCTCAACGGAACAAAAACAGTCCATCCGGGATGAGACTGTACCACAATCTTCTATTACACAAGGACCGCGTAGGTCGGAGAGAGTCAGGAAACAACCTGAGAAGTATGGGTTTCTGATCTCACCTCATGTAGATATTAATGAACCGGCTACGTATGAGGAAGCGATACAAGATATCGATTCCGCTTTATGACAAGAAGCCATAAAGTCCGAAATGGATTCCATGTACACCAACCAAGTTTGGACACTGGTTGATGCACCAGAAGGCGTAAAGCCTATTGGATGCAAAAGGGTCTTCAAGAAGAAGACCGACATGGATGGCAACGTACAAACGTACAAAGCTAGGCTTGTAGCGAAGGGGTATCGTCAACGACATGGTGTCGATTACGTCAAAACTTTCTCACCCATTTCCATGATTAAATCCATTCGGATAATGCTTGCTATTGCTGCATATTTCGATTACGAGATATGGCAGATGGACGTTAAAACTGTTTTCCTTAACGGAAACCTTTTGGAGGATGTTTATATGCAACAACCTGACGGTTTTATCGTGCCTAGACTTGCAAACAAGGTTTTTAAGTTAAATCGGTCCATTTATGGACTGAAGCAAGCATCGCGGTCATGGAACCAACGTTTTGATGAGATCATAAAAGAATATGATTTCATTCAAAACGAAGATGATCATTGTGTATACAAGAAGGTTAGTGGGAGAGCACTGAATTTTATTGTCCTTTATGTTGACGATGTATTGCTTATAGGCAATGACATTCCCATGTTAACGTCGGTGAAAGCTTGGCTTTCATTGAAATTCTCCATGAAAGATCTGGGAAAAGCAGCTTTTATTCTGGGAATAAAGATCTACCGGGATAGATCTAGAAAGCTGCTTGGACTCTCCCAGAGCACGTACATTGACAAAGTGTTGAAGAGATTCAACATGGATCAGTCCAAGAGGGGACTGTTGCCAGTGTCACATGGCGTCTATCTATCTAAGGACATGTGTCCTAAAACTCAAGATGAGAGAGACAACATGAGTCGGATACCGTTCGCCTCGGTAGTCGGATTGATCATGTATGCCATGATATGTACGCGACATGATGTCTCCTATGCTTTGAGCATGTGTAGTCGCTATCAGGCCAATCCAAGTAAAGGTCACTAGATGGCGGTTAAGAATATCCTAAAGTATCTTAGAAGAACTAAGGATGCTTTCTTAATCTATGCAGATGGAGAACTTGAGGTAACTAGGTATACCGATGCAAGTTTCCAAACCGAAAAAGACGACTGCAACTCGCAATCCGGGTACATATTTTGTTTGAATAACAGAGCAGTGAGCTGGAAATCTTCCAAGCAAGAGACTATTGCCGATTCAAAAACAGAAGCGGAGTACATTGCTGCAGCTGAAGCAGCAAAGGAAGCAGTTTGGATCCGAAAATTCCTAATTGGATTAGGAGTAGTTCTGTTAGCAGCTAAGCTAATTCCATTGTATTGTGAGAATAACGGAGCTATAGCGCAGGCTAAGGAACTGCGGTCTCATCAACGATCCAAGCATGTTCTTCGACGTTTCCATCTGATTCGAGAGATCATACATCATGGCGATGTGAAGGTCGAGAAGGTCGCATCAGATGACAACATGGCAGATCCGCTGACGAAAGCTATTCCTCAGCAAAAGTTTGAGCGACATGTACATAGTTCAGGTATTAGATGCTTGAGTGACTGGCTATAGGCCAAGTGGGAGATTGTTGGACAGTTATGACCCATAGCGTCACTGTTTGTAAAAGACATTGTGTTTTTTGTACAAAATTAACTATGTTTTAATGAAATTGCCTTTTACCGTTTTGTAATTTATTTACTTTCATATATAAATAGTAAAGTCCATATGATTAGTTCCGGATTGAGATGATATGAGACAGTATCAATCCATAAAGGTTTAATCATTAAATATCCATAGTCGTAGTATTATCGAGATTGGACATCGATAATGCGAAATAGACTAGTATTGCACTTGTGCACGTTGTGAGGGCATAACGGCATAGTTCTCATATATTTAAGTGTTGGATACTTATGCAAGTGCGATAGAAGGTTGTGTTTTACCGATGGTACGGAAAACAATCGCTCTGGATAGACCCCGCGGAATCCCATTGGTAGTATGTATATGTGTCTATGGGAGTCCGCTTCAGGGTAGGTGTATTTGGTCTTAACTTGAGACTTGCATCGCTAGTACTTGCGACAATCTGTAAACTTTGGTTTTGGTCGTCCAGGGCTTTAACAGTTATGTGTACGCCTCTTCTGGGTTTATTGAGAATCGTAGTGTATTGGATGTGATGTCACGACGGAATTATCACTTCAGACATATAGAGATGATGATCACGCAGGGATTCAGAACTGGTCTCTATTGTGTTGCAACCATCGGGATAATATGAAAGGTCATGATTATCCAATTCAAAAAGACTAGTTGCTTGATATCCGATATGTGCTTCGTACGGGGCAGACATTATTCCAGCCACAGGCCTTACACGTGACATCCGATACTGGATCGCAATACACAATACTACGGTATACTACGCCTGATAAAGATCGTATATTCATTAAGAATATTTCTGGAGAATTGGTAAGCATGGCGCTTTGCTAGAAGCCAACCTTGTCTCGTAAATCGGTAAAAACGTAGTACGAGGTACGTACGTGTTCGGATAGTTCGACGACCGTATTTACTACCAACATATCCAGGGATCTCTTGGGTCGCTTCCCGAATATTCACCAATGACGTATGATTCGAGCATAATTAATTTGGGATTAATTGCGGAGAAACTTTATCTGATAAAGTACTATTTGAAGAGAGTGAGATTAATTTGGAATTAATCGATAAAATAATATATTCGATATATTATTCGGAATTAGATTTCGACGCGGAATTAAAATTAGATTTTAATTCGGGCAAATGAGTTAATTTAGAAATAATTCGTTAGCGACGTGAATAGTAATTTCGCTAGGCATAATTATTTCATTATGTCGCGACGGAAGTTCGTTAATTCGGAATTAGCGAAACCGAGCCCGGAAGTGTTTGCGGGCCCACTCGTATTTCAAATTCGAGCGGGGCACAAGTCACATCGCGAGTCACATCACTTGTCATTCATTGTGATAGATGTCAAAGTCTTTTTGTGAGTGACATGTTGTCACTATTTATGATGGAGTTTGGTGTGGGCAATTAATGCAAAATTGGAGCCAAAATGGCTTTGACTTTTTGTAAACCATTTACCAAAATTTGGTAATTGTTTTTCCTATTCTCATATACGGTTCTTGAAGCCAAAATAGAATAAGAAAACATAACTTCTTCTCTCTCCCAAAATAGTACTTTATCCAAGATAAAGTTTCTCTGTAATTAATCTCATATTAATTATGCTCGAATCATACGTCATTGGTGAATCTTCGGGAAACGACCCAAGAGATCCTGGATATATTGGCAGTAAATACGGTCGTCGGACTATCCGAACACGTACGTACCTCATACTACCAATTCTCTAAAAATATTCTTAATGGAATATACGATCTTTATCAGGCGTAGTATACCGTAGTATTGTGTATTGCGATCCAGTATCGGATGTCACGTGCAAGGGCTGTGGCTGGAATAGTGTCTGCCCCGTACGAAGCATATATCGGATATCAAGCAACTAGTCTCTTTGAATCGGATAATCATGACCTTGTCATATTATCCTGATGGTTGCAACACAATAGAGAACCAGTTATGAATCCATGCGTGATCATCATCTCCATTATGTCTGAAGTGATACTCCGTCTTGACATCACATCCAATACACTACGATTCTCAATAAACCCAGAAGAGGCGTACACGAAACCTGTTAAAGCCATGGACGACCAAAACCAAAGTTTACCGATTGTCGCAAGTATTAGCGATGCAAGTCTCAGGTTAAGACCAAATACACCTACCCTGAAGCGGACTCCCATAGACACATATACATACTACCAATGGGATTCCGCGGGGTCTATCCAGAGCGAATCTGTTTTCCGAACCATCGGTAATACACAACCTCATATTGCACTTGCATAAGTATCCAACACTTAAATATATGAGAACTATCTCGTTATGCCCTCACAACGCGCGCAATACTAGTCTATTCCGCATTATCGATGTCCAATCTCGATAATACTACGACTAGGGATATTTAATTATTAAACCTTTATGGATTGATACTGTCTCATATCATCTCAATCCGGAACTAATCATATGGATTTTTACCATTTATATATGAAAGTAAATAAATTACAAAACGGTAAAAGACAATTTCATTACAACATAGTTAATTTTGTACAAAAAACACAATATCTTTTACAAACAGTAACGCTATGGGTCATAACTGTCCAACATTTTCTCCAACTTCTGAGTAATTTTGTCCTAAAACAATATTCATAATACTACGAATTTAATCTATTTGTGAGTAAAAAACTATGAACTGAGAATCAATTATCGGCAATCTTTGTCGAGACACAATCCTCCACAAAGAAATCTTTCCTCCGGTAAAAGCTTTTCCCAGGATTTGTAATATTCCTAGACAAGTGCTCCCAGTTGGAGCAAACAATAGAAACTATGACAGTCAAGTGCTAAACAGATTTTTACAAGATGCAAGTGTGATGAATTAGAGCATGTCTACAAGCCAGCCTTCCTTATTAGATCGCACCGATCCGCTCAGTCAGAGGCAGTGACCTTGCTTCAAGGGGGAAGACACGGCCAACATCAGACAATCTAGGATATTCTGTTGTCATGATGTGACTGTGAATCCCGCTGATTCTGCAACTCCAATTGATGGATGTGAATTGAACTGCCATAGAAAATTTGATTACATGTCAATTGGATGTCCATACGAGTGGTGGTCACGGTTTGGTTACGGTTAGAAACCGTAACCCAACCGTATGGTTACATAAGGTGAACCATAACCGAACCGTAAAGGTGAACCGTAACTGAACCGTACGGTTCGGTTATAATAACCGCTATTTTTACTTTAATATACATATATACATATGTATATATACATAGATACATATGTACATATATATACATAGATACATATGTACATATACATATACACATATACATATATATATACATATACATATATATATATATATCAATCGGAATCAGTTATTATTATGGTTGGTTATGAATTTTTGCAAACCGTAACCAAATCGGTGGACATTTTGTTACGTTTCGGTTTCGATTCCGAACAGTAACCGTGACCACCTCTAGTCCTGACGATGAAACTTATGCGCAAATGGGGAAGATAGAAGCATCCATGTACAGGCAATTTTATCTCTCGAGAAAGTTATTACTACTTTTCTGAGAGAACAGTTTCCCACAATGTGAATCTATATGATTATCAAATGTATGGACGGACATTAAGACATCGTTATTGTGCCAATTGCCAAATATAAGCAAACAGAAAATGAAAAAACTAAGGAAGAATAATCTGAAATGCATGCACACATACCCTGCACAGCCACAAGAGGGAGAGAGATGGAGAGAGAGGTCTACATTTCTTACTATTTGTTTAGTCACTGAAAAAAGGTTCATACTAACACTAAATAAGAGCCGCAACATTCACTGTGGTGTGTTAGCACCTAATAAAGCATGCAATGTCAAGGTTAATGATTAGATTCTTGGAATGGCACGGCTGCACGTGTGATGATCTGAAAACACTTAACTTGGCCAAAGGATACAAAAGAGGCATGAGAATGAAAATATCAAACTGTGAAGAATGTTCAACTGATGACAGCTTTTGCCCTCTGAAGTTGTGTCTTACCCTCAGAGCCAAGACATGCTATTTTTACCTTGAATCTTGAGCAAAGATTACAGCAACATCTGAACTAACCTGAATGAAATAGGCAAGGAAGATTCAACCGGTGTGCACCTTCTATTTTGATCGGGAGAAAGTAGAGCCCAAAAAACTGGAACATCAGAAGTTATTATTAATTAGTAAAAATCATATAACTAAGAGCAAAACTAAATCTGTTTTCTTTCAGAAATGATACAAGACAATAACTCTTGTGGTTTCAATGAAGCTTGCACTTTTTGACTTAGGACAGTGAGTCTTAACGAGCTAGGCTCATAACAGCATACAGTTACCTTAGTATGTTATTGCTATCATTTTTCCAACATGCTCTTGTTCCAATAGTACACTACAAAATTTCCTCAACCCCCCCCCCCCCCCCCCCCACACCACACAAAAAAAAAAAAAAAAAAAGGAAAAAAATACAAACCAAGACCACCAAATTTTAAGATTTTAGAAAAAACAAAAATTTGATTCCAACGAAAAACAGAACAACTGCAGGTGAATTCATTGTCGTGTTCCCCTTGACACTTAATTATAGAACAGATAGGGGAGATATCAGAGGCTAAATCGAAGAATTACCTGAATGTTCCGAATGATTGTTGAGACCAGAGCAGAACAGTATATCCTGCATCATGAAATTCACTATATTTCAGGATATGATCACTGATACAATGTAATTTCATCCATAAAAAAGATGTTTTGGCATAATCATTTCAGATGACATCATTCTAAACTCACCTCTTGCATACCTTGAGATACCTTATGAACCATTTCTACAGAAGATGATTTCAGCCAGATAACTGTGCAGTCTTTCAATGTAAAGCAAATACAATGGAACAAAGAGAGAGGACAAAGAGAAAATCACATGTTCCGAAACCAATAGTGGAATTTAGCAAACTTTGGCTTGACAAATACATTACTTGAAGGTGCTTCAATTAAGAAATCAATTTTAGAATATCACCAAGGGTGGATTAAAAAGCAATACCAAAGGGATACTCATTAAGCAGCCAAACGGTGCCCTTCAAAGTCCATACACCAACTTTTCTCAAGGGATTAGCGGAGACATCATCTTCACATGCATCACCTTCTATCTTTATCCATGATAATCAGAAAATTCTAACCAAAACAGTCACTAACTGACTAGGCAATTGGAGCACGGCCAAGCAGAGATTATGGACACTACAATATTAATCTCTTAGGCCAAGGAACATGCATATAATTTTTTTTTTGTAAGTTGCATATTCTCCCTTAGAATATGACATTACAAATTTTACTAGATAACCGGTCTCTGTCTGTAATGTACTTGGTCAATTAGATTTAGAATATCGAGGCATTCGTCGTGTTCATCTCCTTTCAACAGAAGCTCAATATAAGGTAAAACTGAAGTTTTTTCTTCGATGCCATTGTATCTGAGTAAGTCGGAAACCAGCTTTTCAGCTTGTTCATTCATCCCTTCGCTGTGAAGCCCTTGAATCACTGAACAATAAGATGCAAAAGAGGGAACAAATCCATTGTTGAGAATTAGTTTCATGAACTCTACGCAATTATCATATTTCCGCTCCTTGCAGTAACATTCTATGATAGAACTAATGGCCTTGGCAGGAAACACACCAGATTTTGCAATATCTTTCGTAATGTGATCTGCTTCAACAATTCTCCCAGCTTTGCATAATTCCACGACCAAAAAGTTGTAAAAATCTTTAGTAGACCCACCACAGCTCGCTATCCTATCTCTGAGTCTTAAGGCATGTTCAACATTCATTTCCCTTAAAACATTGTTGGAAGAACACTCGTATCCATCACCATCGTGCTCCAAATGTAATGAACTAGCATCAAAATGACTACAGGAACTAACACTTTGCACTCCATTAGCCTTGTTTGAAGAAACAAGCCCTGCTAATAGCACAGAATATACACGACTAGTGAGTTGACAAGCATTCGCCACCATGGTCCTCACAATTTTAAAGGCATTGTCGAATCTACCAGCAGTAGCATGGGCCTTCACTAAAATGGAATATGTAATGTGGTTAGGAGATATTCCTACATCAAACATTTTAATGAGAAGCATCTCTGCCTCCTTAATTCTGTCACTCTGGCACAGGCCATTAATGATGACGGTGTATGTGTAAACATTGGGGGGGCACCCAGCTAACTTCATCACTTCTGTCATTCTTAAGGCAGAGGAAACCTTACCTGCTCGGAAGAGCCCATCAACTAAAATTGTATAAGTTACCACAGATGGAACTAAACCGTATTTTAAGATCTTTCCAAACATTGCATATTCCTCCATCAACTTGTTTTCTTTGCAGAGAATATTGAGAAATGAGTTCAAGACATGCGGAGTTTTCAAAACCATATTCTCAACCATCATCTCAAAAAACATCAATGCCTCTCCAGTTTTACTTCTCTTGCAATGCCCATCAGTTAGGGCTGTAATTGTTACTTCATCCGGGGATATTCCCTTCTTTACAATCAAACCAAAGAACCCATTTGCTAGCTCTGGCTTTCCTTGTTTGCATAGTCCATCAATTATTGAGGTGAAAGTATAGCTATCTGGGACAAGACCGAAAAAGCTCATTGAACTAAAAATCTTCAAAGCTATATCGAGTTTCCCTTCTCTGCAGAATCCATTCAACAGAATATTATAAGTTACCTCGTCAGGAAATAAGCCGTTATCAACTACTCTTTTCAATAGGTGAATAGCTTTCTGAGATTTATTTATTCTACACAACCCCTCCATAAGCTCATTGTATGTACGCATATTAGGCTTGCAAGTTCTTTTTTCCATAAGAGCAAGTAGCTCAAATGCAGCAATAATCCGCCCTTGTTTGCAATATCCATTAATCAACGCATTGTACGTTATTACGCTAGGAAAAAACCCATCTTGTAGCAACTTTCTAAACATCCCGTTAGCCTCATCAATCTTCCCTTCTCTACACAACCTATCAATCAAAACAGTGTAAGTATGAACATTTGGTTTACAACTCTTCACAACCATCTCATCAAACAAACTGAACGCTTTATCAGTCAATGAAATATCACACAAAGCTTTGATAAGTACAGTGTAGGTGCGAGTACTTGGCAAGCAACCCTTCTCACACATTTCCTCTTTTAAAGAAAAAGCTTCATCAAGCCTACCAACTTCACATAAACCATGTATCAGAGTCGAAAATGTGACTGAATTGGGTCTAAAACTGTCCTCTTTGGACATTACATCAAACACCTTGAATGCTTCCTTGAGATCATTTTCTCTACAATGACCCAACACCAAAGAAGTACAAATATGAGTATCTAAAGCAAACCCAAGTTTCAAAACCCTGCACAAGAACATTTCACCGGCATGTACAAGCCCACTCTTGCAAAAAGCATTAATCAAACTTCTGTAATCAATAGCACCAAAAACAAAACCATCAGCAATCATTTTTACATAAACCACATAAGCAACAAAACCCAATTCTAGCCTAGCTAAAGACATTAAAAGACTGCTATAACAAGGGTAATTAAGCCTAAACCCAAACTTGCGTAACCCATCAAGCGCATCAATTAGCTTTAAAATCTCATCTTTACAATCTCTACACTCCTTAATCAGTTCAATAATAGCCCTATGTGCAACCCCAAATAAATTACAAGATACAACCAAATTCAATAAATGGATTCTGCTATTCACATCATAGCAATAAGTGGATTGCGTACAAACCCACTTGAAAAAGCAGACACCCAAGTCGGTGTTGTGACCATGAAGAAGTATAACTTGGGAAGCAACATGTGGAGGCATATGAGAAACAAGTGATTTAAGAAGTTTGTTTTGTTGCCAATTGGGTTTGTTAAGCAAAGCAGAAACTTGATACGCAGTGTCTTTTATGGTTTCTGAAGAGAGAAATGAAACAAAGAAGAGGGTATAAGGAGAATGAAACACATGAGGTCTAAGCCGGTGTTTGGTGAGCTTTGTTAAATGAATCAACATGCAGAGAAAGAGAAGGGAAACGAACATGAACTGCAATGGAGAACCGGAGAAGGAGATTCTAGTTTTGATGCATAGACAAAAGTGTTTTTTTTTCCTTTTGACGGGAAATCTCGAGGGAAATTGTTTTACCACAAAAATACTTTTTGTTTTTTTAGGCAACTAAAAAACACTTAGGTGTGACATGTGTTATGATATCATCAAATGAGTATATGTCATATATTAATTAATAAATTTATTTCTTTATTATTATTGGTTAATTATAAATTTAGTATATATTTATCAAAATTATAACCAAAATATAATAAGAAATTAATTTTTTATGTAAAATTGAATAAAAAAAACTTAAAAATATCAAAAATTTATCCCACCAATGACTGGTTCAACCGATTCACAGTTCAACCGGCCGGATCACCGAATCTTGAACTTGGTCAATGACAAATAATTTTTAAGGTCAAAGGACCGATTCACGAGTCAATCGGTTGGATCGACTGGGCAGATCCATGTTTTAAATTTTTGATATGGTAGCTTCAGTGTGAGATTTGCTAGATTTCCACTCCAAGATGTGCCGAGTTTTCGATCCTAGCATGGCTAAGATTTTGAATCTCAAAGTTATTGCTTTGTTCGATCCCTGCTGGGTTTTTAGCCTTTGATTTGCAGCAAGTTTCATTCAATACCAATCATTTCCTTTTTGCAACAAAATTTGATTTTTTTGAGTATCTGAGTATCTGATCCAACTTACGCACATCTCAATTAATTTCTCAAATCCGTGTCCCGAGCTTTCAAAAATTTCTTAATACAAATTAGGGTATGCCATTGGTTTTTTATACCAGGAGACATGACCTCAAGGAAATACTATGGGTGAGCAAAATCAGTTTCAATTTCGGTTACGCATGGAACTTGAACCTATCCAGAAAAAACATGTTCCTAACTAAATGAATCCGGAACCTACCCAATTAAATAGGGTACTCTATTAATCGGCTCCAATTCGGTTTTGGTCCGGTTATGATCTACCATATTTATATATTATTGTCAAACTTTGAAAATGCAATTATTTCTCGCACTTGAATAAATATTACATAATATTCTTGGCAATTCTCCATACAGAAATATTACATAAATACAGCATATTCCAGCAGAAAATAGCAGCACATTCCAGCAGAAAATAGCAACAACAAACAGCAACAGAAAGTAGCAGCAACAGCAACAAACAATAACACATTCCAGCAGAAAATAACAGTACATTCCAACAAAAAATAGCAGCAACAAATAGCAGTAGCAACATCAACAAACAACAGCACATTCCAGCAGAAAACAACAATATATTCCAATAGAAAATAGTAGCAGCAACAACAACAAATAGCAGCTCATTCCAGTAGAAAATAGCAGCATCAAACATCAACAACAATAACAATAGGCAGCAGGCAACAACAACAACATGCAACAATAGAAAACAGAAACAGCAACAGACACCATTACAGTAGCAAATATCATTTATTTATAACAGTAAAACAACAAATATCACATCAACACGGCAACATTACAACAGCAGACAACAGCCCAAAGAGATACATAAACTACAGCAGTAAATAAATGACTCAATTATCAAATTTCATCATCTGTATCAGCATTGGTATCATTATCATATACAATCGTCTGTCCACTCACTTCTGTTACAAATATAAAATAATAGTTAGTGCATGAATAAAATTGAAATTATAGACTAATAAAATAGTTTGCCTTCCCTGCATCATATTTTTCTACATCTTCCATTAATTCCTCAATATTTAGTAGTGTTGGTGCACTCCTTAACCAATCTTGAGTACATATCAATGATTGAGAAAATTTTACAGTTAAACAACTTCGAAATAAATCAAGAACACCACTGGATGTACTGAAAGACGACTTTAAAGCCACAGTGGATACGGGAATCGCCAACACATCTCTTGTAATTTGAGAAAGAATCTTGTACTTGAATATATTTCTCTTCCACCAACCTAATCAAGATCTTTCCCACCATCTTCACAAGCTTCTTCAAAGTACTTTTCTAACTTCGATTTAGGCTCCACATCTTGTTCATCTCGTATAAACCTAATCAATTCATCTTGAATATATATGTTATCATCATTGCCACCATCACAACCACATTCTTCTATAATTCTTGAGGTGTGAGATAAACGACTTACACTTGCTCATAACTTCTGTTACCACCTTTATAAAACTCAAATAAACGTTGTAAAACACCCTTCAAGTTTTCATATTTTTCAGTAACTTTTGTACTATCATTATCAAAAGGTCTCTTATAAAAAAACTTAGCCACATACATTTTATATCTAGGATCCAACACAACAGCTATTAAAACCATAAAATTTGTCTTATCAATATTTTCATAGTACTTATCAAACTTTTCTTTCATTTTACGACATATAACTTTAACATAAGGATCTGACTCATTTGCCCATTCATGCAAGTGAGGATGGCAACAATATCATAAACATAAGCAATAGATGTGACATATAAAGATCCTGATAAGTTTTTAGTGACAATGTAGAAATTTTTTAAAAAATCTTGCCAAACTTTGGCATTTTGCCAATCTTCCTAAGTGGGAACACCATCATCACTCTCAACCTTTGTTCTATAAGAAACATCCTCATCATCCATCCTATCAAATGCTTTTTAAAATACAAGAGTTGTCTCTATCATTAGGTAAGTGGAGTTCTACATGGTTGAAACATTAAGACAAACTTTACAACTACTAGATAGTATCTCTCTCTCAACACACACTTTAAATTGATGGGCTCTAGTCGAAGAACTTCACACAACTGCACTATAAAATTCTACTAATAGATTGTTTAATTTCAACAAGCCTATCATTCACAATCAAGTTCAAAATATAAGCAGCACATCTCATATGGAGAAAGTCTCAATCTATAACTAAGTTTGGAAGTCTACCCTTCAAATATGTAATTACGATATCATTAGAACTAGCATTGTCTATTGTAACCGCATACACTTTGTCATCAAGACCCCATTCTTGAATGCATGCTTCTCCCATTTTTCCTATATATTTCCCTTTATGACTTGGCATTTCAACAAAACTCAAAATTCTTTTGTGCAATTTCCAATCATTATCAATAAAATGAGTTGTGAGACACAAATAACTTAGAGTTTGTACAGAAATCCAAATATCCATCGTTAAAATGAATCTTGTATTTATGGATTTTAAGCATTCCCACAAGCTAGTATTCTCACTAATATACACTTTCATGCAATATCTAGCAATAGTAAAGCGAGACACAAATTTAAACCGAGGTTGTAAAGTGTGCACAAACTCTCTAAAACCATCACGCTCTATTATAATACAAGGAAACTCATCTTTTATAATACACCTAGAAATCATAATCCTACAATACTCTTGATCAAATTACCATGTTGTAAGAGTAATAGATTTATCGTTACCACACAACTTACTTGAAAGTTGTTTTTATTTCTTATCTACATTGTGATGATAACTAGTGCATCTTTTAAGATATTTTTTCATCGAAGCAGTACCTGATGTCACTTTATATGATAAAACCTTTCTGCAATAATTGCATTTTATATGTTCATATGTCCCAATATCTGGATTAATCAAACGCTCATAATGATCCCACATATTGGACACATTTTTGTGAACTCGAGATAACTTCGAAGTAGTGTGACTGCCATCATTAGCATCCATCTTTGATAGCTGCGAAAAAAATTAACATCAGCCACTGTTAGTAAATGTGCTAAATGTCAAATGAAGCATTTATAAATAATACCAAGAACAAAAAGCTATAAAATTCACTTGGACATATTTACACAGAGACATACCCATTCAAAAGATCAGCACAGCAAACACACAGGCAGACAGCAAAAATAGAAGTATAATAAAACAACAAATATAGGAAGAATACACACATTGAGAAGTGTAAAATAACCCGATTATGGTTTAACCATGCTCCTTTAAGGGTCTTCCTCTACTATTTACAACAATATAATAAATACATTGAAATTATCAAAATGCATGTATGTGGTGGTGACGAGTAGGAACA
Organism: Zanthoxylum bungeanum; assembly: GCA_019454045.1. NCBI lineage: Eukaryota > Viridiplantae > Streptophyta > Magnoliopsida > Sapindales > Rutaceae > Zanthoxylum > Zanthoxylum bungeanum. The sequence continues at coordinate 37,594 of SKCR01035379.1, read as the reverse complement.
GTAAGACAAGCTTCTAATGTCACAATTTTATTTTTGGTTAACATTTTTAGGAGTTGTGAAAATATCCTATAGCGGAGACTTTTCAATGCATGTGACTGTTGGGATATATGCCATAGAGCTTCATGTATTTTAAAAGAAATTGTTTATTGAAATAAAAGATGTATTATTCATTTATCAAAATTGTTTGATTTAAATCGCACATTGAAATTGTCTTGTTTATCATTGATTACTCAGGTGCTTCCAGAACTTAGTGTATGAGTGTCATACACAAGAGGATTTAAGTCTGAAGTTAGTAATCTAAAATAGTTCATAAAAAGCAAGTAAAATGGGTACTTTGTTTGTGGTTTATCTATAGATGCGGTCTATTATATACTTGTATAACGACCTTGATCTGAGATTGTTCATGTTGTGGCATGAGAATGGAGGCACCTTGTATGATGTGATCATATAGGACTGGACCCAGATAGAAATGAATATCTTATAATATCTGTTAACTGAAGAAATTCATTTCAATCTACTAGATGTTCATATATGAATTTATCTTAATCCTAAGTGTACTACAAACTCATGTATGGCAGGCTATGTCCTTTGATTTACTAAGGTGAGGTTGGCGAAGTAGTCTCGGCCAATAACTACGTATTGTGGGGACATGGTTTGGGATGTAGCTGTGAACGTTTTACATAGACAATGAGTTCACTCATTCTTATGAGAAGTATAAGAGTATCTTTCTTAAGGGTTGATTCGGTACTTGAATGATTAGAACGCTCAACTCTTTCTATTGCGAATAGAAAGATTTATATTCATAATAGTTATGAATAAATTGTTCATTAGAGAATCAATGATACTTAAGGTATAAAATAATTAGAGGCGTATATGACCCAACTCTAATTATGAGATACTCGTGAAGGTCAATCCATATGTAATGACTATATCGATAGACACCGAATTTTTTCGGTTTGTTTTTTTTTCCATCTATGACAACGAAAGTTCAGCTTCGAGTTTTTAGTGGAATAACATCAAGTTAATAATTCAGAATATTTAATTAAAGAGTTTAATTAATATTTCGGGATGATTGGAGCTCGGAACTATAGGTCCATTTGGTCCTCGTGCTAGCTCGATAAACTGTAGCAAGCCTAATATAATTGGATTGTCAAATTATATGCTTATATATATATATATATATATATATTATTAATGTGATTAACAATAAAATTTGTCACAATTGAAACTATATTAAATTAGTTTAATATAATATTTTCTAGAATTATTTGATTATGAGCTATTCAAATTATAATTATGAGATAATTATGATGTCATTATTATGATAATGATGTTGGGGTTTTAGGCGAAGGGTGCGGCGGAAGCGCGATTCGGGCGAAATCGTAATTTTAAAACTTTTTAAATTACCGAATAAATTATTCAATATCGATTATGAATAATTCATTCATATTTCACCTTAACATATTTATTCGTTATCAAATAACGACATAAACAACAAAAAAACGTTGCGAAACTTTTACGAAAATATTTTTCCGTAAAATGGCCTAAAACGTATTTTTGACCGAACCGACTACCCAGGGAAGTTCATGGGTTGCCCGAACAGTGACAAATTCATTTTTTGGACAGCTGTCACCCGGTAACGCCGTTTTTTCGATGTTTTCGCTTATTTCAACTCCGAAATAATTTCCGGCAATTGTTCCAACACCCAAAACACATCTAATACATTCAAAAGACATCATTTTCACACCATATGAACAATATTTCCAGATCTGATCCAGAAGCTAAAATTATCAATTTTTCATGCTTTAATCCAACTTTTTCAAAAATTAATCAATTTAATCAAAACACCAATTAAAGTCACCACATATGAACCACCCAAGAACAATTCTAGGCATTACAAGAGTGGTCATAACACTCTAGAATGGCAATATATCATCAAATGAACAAATTGGATACATATTACAGTAATAGCACCCAAAACACTTCACACATGCATCATCACTTCCATATCCAACCACCAAAACCAAAAACCCCAATTTTAACAAAAAAAAAGAACCCTAGAACTATTATAACAATTCAGAAAACAAGAAACAAATTTCCAAGCTTAGGGTTGTAGAAGATTACCTTTAATCTCTTGATTTCCTAAGCTTTTTCTTGAATTTTCCTTCATTTTCTTCATGATTTGATCAAACAAATCTTAGGGTTATTTTTAGAGAGGGATTCGGCCATGGTGGTTAGAATAAGGAAGAAACAAAATTTTTTTAATTTTAAAACATGATGACTGACTTATGGGGTTAAATTGGTCATTTTGTGCAATTTAAATCAATTAAATTATAATACGCTTTAATTGTAGCAAATCAGGATTAATAAAATTATGCCATGCGTCTCAATAATAATTAAACATATTTCACAACATTTATGAAATATGGATATTATTTAACTATTCAAATATTTACCAATTAAATATCTAAATAATTAATTAATATAATAATAATTATTATTATATATATATATATGTATTTTTATTTACATTAAATAACAAATACATATATTTATGGCATGTGTCAAAATATCATTTGACAATTAATTAATGTGTATCTAATCAAATTATGTATCAAACACAAATACATAATAATTATTAAATGACCAAAATCTCTTAATGCATGTGTTATCGTTTAAATGATTCGAATTAACTCACTTAATCTGATGAAGTATTCTGAATAATCTGTATTATTCATAACGTGTTGCCCAAGTGCTCAACGAGTACACTTCATATTGTGGGACTCTCTAAGTTTAGGTTTATCCGTCACGAAATCCAATTTCGTGTCCATAATTCACCCACTCATAAATTATGACGACCACAGATTATCTCGCAAAACTATGCAAGTCGAGGTCATTGCATACGTATAATCCATCCGTCACAGGCTATCCATATTATACTCGGGATATAGATGAGAACGTCAAATCCGTTATAGTCGACTTTCAATTTACGATCTCTAAATAACACTCAGAACTGATTTCCGAAGTTATACCACAGCTATGGATTTACTAGATCGTAAACACGTGTAGGATGCCTATGCCCTATACACAGGACTGACGGATCCTCTCTTGATACGCAATGGATATCATGAGCAACAATCCACACCCAACGAACATGCGGAGGTCTGATCTAAATAGATCGGTGACGTGGCTACCATCAAAGTGTGGAGGATAACCTATATATCCCACTGTGGTATCTCAAGTCGAAGGACCACTATACTCGCTCAACTCGAGAAGATTCCTATTGACGTTGGTGTACCATCTATTAGGAAATCTTCAGTGAGTCGTTCAGTGTTTATCAAATAAATACCTATATGTCTATACGAGTCTCCCAGACTTATGGTTCATTGGGATAAACCTTCCGACCAAGTCACGATATACGACATGTACTAGTCTCAACGGATTTACGAACCGACCCGTGTTAGTAAATCTTGACAAGGAACTTTATTTAAGGATATACAACTTATAGTGACGCTTCCCAATGTCAATTACAAACTACGTTGTAACTGCGCACTACATTGTAAATCCTAGGGTCTTTCTCTAATATACATGTATCATAAACCAGATTCAGTTTCGATCTAATCGTAATTGAATATCCAATCATAATTAGATCGAATATGTATATAAAAGACAAGAGGTGCTACCATTAAATAAGTAATATTATGGAAAAAAGAATTGTTTGTATTTGTGAATCGGACATAAATACGATCCGGATTGACACTCTGAGCACAAACCCTAACAATTTCTCCCACTTGCTCTAGTGCCAATCCATGGTATCATATACACATCTCAATGTGTATCACATACTCATGGCCCTCAAGAGCTCACATTGTACTCAAAAGGTAGGCAACAACAAGTAAGCCCGCTTTAACAAATTGAGTCAGTCCAACAAACCCAATTGTTTTTCTTAGCCAACATCATTCATATTTTCTAGAATCTAAATTCCATATCAATATGACTCAGACACTATATCAGTATTGTGTTATAGCTATTAAAGTTGTCTATGTATTTAAAGATCAAATCTAAAGTACTTTACCGAAAACCGTAAGCACAATACTAATATCAAAACTTCTAATCTATAGGGTCACTATGTAACTTCATAAGTCAATACTTCATAAGTTGCAATTCATTCTACTAGTTTAGTAGAATTAACGGTGACACTCCTACTGCATCTTTTCTGACTTTATATGACATAGACCATCTAATGTCATAATTAAGATCAAAACTAATCTGACCCTAATGATTGCAGACTAAATTCTCCATGAATAAGAAACTTATTCTTATTATCTCAAAGATCACAAAGAACATGTTTCAAGATCCATCCTATGGTCTACACTATATCAAAATAACTCATAACAATTTCAATTAAATTGATATTATTTAATCGCACATAATATAGTATTCATTACGCCATCATCTTGTGATGCATAAGATTGACTAGACATTCTAATCAATCTCTCTTTCGACAAAGGTATCATCCTTTACGAAAGATGAATACTATATTTATAAAAGACACATTAACTGTCAAACAGTTATACTAACTGTCATACATATAGTTTTATTGTGTCTTTTATTAGATCATATCTAATACGCGACTAAAGGGAGTATCTCACAAGTCTCTTAGTTCTATATCATATATAAAACTTTATATCAAATATAACAGAGACTACTCTCATTGCTATCACGGAGAAAATAAGACTTAGGCAAATATTTTACCTCACAAACATCTCATTATTACATTAATAATGACAATGTTGTTAGGATATATAACACTAGAAATAAATTTATACTCTCTCACTAACCCCATTATCAAATATGTATTCTATATGCTTTGATCAAATCAGACAATCTGATTGTATCAAAATTATAGAACACAAATTTTCGGAAAACTTTTATGAGTCTACAATAGGCTCTATAAGATAGTATATCAAACTGTGATCTAAGCATAATGTAAACTCTAGGGCCATTCTAGAATGAACTATTCAAACAAAGAAACCACCACAGATTTCTCATTCGAAGAAAACATTCAGGAACGCCACTTTGTATTTTTTAGCCAAAATACATAGTTTAATATCAACATTAACCAACAAATCTTTATTTGTTCAATTAGTGCGACTTGAGACAGGTTTTCTCAGAATCTACAATAGATAGCTGAGTTTAACTTTTCTCACAATCATACTATAAAGGTCAAACCTTTATCAAGCTCACTTTGCTTTTGCTGCGCAAATAATTTACACATTTTATGAACGATTCATAACGAAAGCTTAATCAAGTTCAAAACTTGATCGTAGTAAGCCATGAACAATCTTAGATATATGATTCAATGCTAACTTCTGAAATCGATATCAAATATCGCTCCCACTATAAATTTAGGATAATTTTCTTCGATAAGAAAATAACAGAATCATTAAGTATCAAATACTTTGTAAATGATTCTGACATCCTATTAAACTTATACAGAAGTTGTCTAAGGGTCTATTTATCTTATTAATTATGTAGTTCCACTTATAGTTTATCATTCTCACATTTGACTTCAATAAGTCAAGTCTTTTCTACAATTGTCAACATCTGATGTTAACATTCCAAGTAATAAAACAATTTTATGCTCGGCATCGTAGAAAAAATATTCTATCAAATAGAATAGAATATTCTTTTAAATAGAATAAATGATAAACCATGCTTGTACCTCCGAGGCGCAAGTACTTTCAATTATATAACCGTTATACAAAAGAAAGATTCAAATCTCAATCTTTTCAAGATTCAAATTTTCTACTATACATATCATATATGTAACTATATGAACGAATGAAACCTTAATTAAAGAGATGAATTAGAGTTACTGGAGCATAACCCCAAAGAGTATTGAAAACTAATTCGGTAATACTCAATATCAACGAATCAAATCATATAAGATTCAATTACTCCAACTGACCAATTCCATCAAGATTGAATCGTGGAAGTTTAATATTGAGTAAGAATCATATTCATTAAATAACTTTAGAACTATTGCCATAAATTCATATGTTCGATCATATCAAACATCGTTGAACAATTCAAAGACTCGTAATGAATTTAAAATATAGTTTTCAACACTTCAAATAGAATATCTTTGAATATCCATATTTCATCAGAAACATATTGAAAGTTCTCGAACCATTCAAGACATTCAATATATGTTCTTTTAGAAACATGTAACTAAGTCATGACAATTCATTAACTAAGTTACGAAGTAAAGAAAACTATCAATGGCAATTTACAATTCATTAGACTACATACTTCCAAAGTATTAGTTTAATAAATTTGTGGTCCAATGACGATCATTGGTTAAATGAGATTTAATCACATCCTCAATATAATATTCATTAAATGGATAAAGATATATGGTGTGATCTCATATCAGACTATCATTTACCATACAGAATAAATATCTAATGCTTATGTGATACAATCTCATAAAGTATTGTTCTAAGTTATTTAGTTAACCTAATATATTTTTCATAATGTTTATCTTCTTCATTAATGACACTGCTAGTCATATTAAAATATGTAACAACTGTTTAGAAAGAACAAGTAACTATCCAATAGTCACAAGTTCTGATATCAAATATCAAAACAATCATTAAACAATATTTTAAATAACTAGACGGGAGATCTGGTATCCAATACCAGCATATTATGATAATTGATATTCTCTATACACAACTATACACATCTCATTTCTTAAGCTTTATAATTTGTGTTCAATTATTCACAACAATTGCAAATAATTGATTAGCAAACTGTGTCTAACATGTGACTTCTAAAAGTCACTAAAGCCAAGAAACGTCATTATAAGATAAATAAAATACCTAATGGAGTTTTCTTAATGCCAGTCAAGAATCTCGAGACATGAACTGATTTATGTCAATTCTTACTGCACAAGAAATTATTCTCTTTAAACAATTATATCCTAAAACAGATATCTATTTAGATTACTTATCGTGACTTAATAACTAAGTCACTAACTATCTTAATTTTCAAGAAAATTGAAACAACAGCTCCTGATGGTTTTAACTAATCTAACAATGTCTAAGTCTACAGTCAGTCTAGAACCTATTCTAGAAATATGCAACCAAAAGTAAAGTGAAAAAACATATTCAAGTAATATGTTATGCAGTGGATTAGAAGTATAATTCTATAAACAACATAGAATAAAGGAAAACAAAAGCAGTAATTTCCATAAAATTACACACTGCTTTAGTTATGGATTTTTAACCCAGCAGTGTCTCCCACTACTTTACGTAATACTGTAATCCCCAACGGAGAACGGAAATTCAATAATTAAATCAAATTTCATAGTGAGAGTAGGATCCCATGAATATATTTCAACTCACAGCTTTGACACGGTCTCGCCTACGTATATTCATTAGGTAGACAACTCATTGTCAATCACTCACCAGTGACTTCTGATTTTGGTCCTGACCGTTTCTCGTTATGACAGCTTTGGCACGTTCACAAGGAGGCGTATCAAGGCTTAAGGAGGCGTATCAAGGCTTCACTTGCCAATGACAAACTTAAGCTACCGATGTAGTCCTGACAGCTTTGGCACGTTCAGGATTTTCACTTTCACTTGAATTTTTCTAGTATCATTATACAACTGGCATGGATAAAATTCTAACAACTACACCCTCACTGCTTCGGCACGATCTCGGATGCAGCCATAGAAAGTTACCCATAAACCGTATTGACAAGACGGACCAAGAAACATGTATCAAATACATGTTACTTTACAACCTTATTTTAAGCGGGGATATTCCTCAAGGAAGCATTGCTCTACATAAAATGCAGAATTTTAATCTAAATCATTTTCTAAACAACTTAATTCTACCTTAGAAAACATAACTCAATTTAACCATTAAATTTCTATTACGTTTCCGTTAGCGTAGAACCGAAAAGTCAAGAAACGTATAGATTACATGCATGTGTAAATATTAAAATTGGATTACATATCATATATCAAGCATGACTAATGTAATGGATGAAGCATCAGACATGCTCTGGTACCATTTTTGTTGGGGTTTTGGGCGAAGGGCGCGGCGGAAGCGCGGTTCGGGCTAAATCGTAATTTTAAAACTTTTTAAATTACCAAATAAATTATTCAATATCCAATATGAATAATTCATTCATATTTCACCTAAACATATTTATTTGCTATCAAATAATGACATAAATGACAAAGAAACGTCGCAAAACTTTTACGAAAATGTTTTTCCGAAAAATGGCATAAAACACGTTTTTGACCGAACCGACTACCAACACATATGGGGGCTGTCCAAGTCATCCCCAATAGTGTTAGGACAGTTCATGGACTGCTCGATCACTGACAAATTCATTGTTTGGACAGCCGTCACCCTGTTGGCTCAGAAGTCACCTGGTAACGCCGTTTTTCGCCGTTTTTGCTTATTTCAACTCCGAAATAATTTCCGAAAATTGTTCCAACACCCAAAACACATCCAATATATTCAAAAGACATCATTTTCATCACCATATGAACAATATTTCTAGATCTGATCCATAAGCTAATATTATCAATTTTTCATGCTTTAATCCAAATTTTTCAAGATTAATCCAATTAATCAAAACACCAATTAAATTCACCACACATGAACCACCCAAGAATAATTCTAGGCATTACAAGACTGGTCATAACACTCTAAAATGGCAACATGTCATCAAATAAATAAATTGGATACATATTACAATAATAGCACCCAAAACACTTCACACATGCATCATCACTTCCATATCCATTCACCAAAACCAAAAACCCCAATTTTAACAAACAAATGAACCCTAGAACTATTCTAACAATTTAAGAAAACAAGAAACAAATTTCCAAGCTTTGGGTTGTAGAAGATTACCTTTAATCTCTTGATTTCCTAAGCTTTTTCTTGAATTTTCCTTCATTTTCTTCATGATTTGATCAAACAAATCTTATGGTTATTTTTATAGAGGGATTCGGCCATGGTGGTTAGAATAAGGAATAAACAAATTTTTTTTAATTTTAAAATATGATGACCGACTTAGGGGGTTAAATTGGTCAATTTGTGAAATTTAAATCAATTAAATTATAATAAGCTTTAATTGTAGCAAATCATGATTAATAAAATTATGCCATGTGTTTCAATAATAATTAAATATATTTCACAATATTTATGAAATATGGATATTATTTAACTATTCAAATATTTAACAATTAAATATCAAAATAATTAATTTATATAATTTATATATATATATATATATATATATATATATATGTATTTTTATTTACATTAAATAGCAAATAAATATATTTATGGCATGTGTCAAAAATCTCATTTGACAATTAATTAATGTGTATCTAATCAAATTATGTATCAAATACAAATACAGAATAATTATTAAATGAACAAAAACTCATAATGCATGTGTTATCGTTTAACCGTTTAAACGATTTAAATTAACTCATTTAATTCGATGAAGTATTCTGAATAATCTGTATTATTCATAACGCGTTGTCCAAGTGCTCAACGAGTACACTTCATATTGTAGGACTCTCTAAGTTTAGGTTTATCCGTCACGAAATCCAATTTCGTGTCCAATTCACCCACTCATGAATTATGACGACCACATATAATCTCGCTAAACTATGCAAGTCGAGGTCATTGCATACGAGTCCCTCCGTCACAGGCTATCCATATTATACCTGAGATATAAATGAGAATGTCAAATCCGTTCAGTATAATATAGTCGACTTTCAATTTACGATCTCTAAATAACACTCGGAACTGATTTCCGAAGTTATACCACGGCTATGGATTTACTAGATCGTAAACACGTGTAGGATGCCTATGCCCTGTACACAGGACTGACGGATCCTCTCTTGATACGCACTGGATATCATGAGCATCAGTCAACACCCAGCGAACAGGCGGTGGTCTGATCTAAATAGATCGGTGACGTGACTGCCATCAAAGTGTGGAAGATAACTTATATATCCCACTGTGGTATCTCAAGTCGAAGGACCACTATGCTTGCTTAACTCGAGAAGATTACTACTATTGATGTTGGTGTACCATATATTAGGAAATCTTCAGTGAGTCGTTCAGTGTTTATCAAATAAACACCTACATGTCTATACGAGTCTCCCGAGACTCATGGTTCATTGGGATAAACCATCCGACCAAGTCACGATATACGACATATACTGGTTTCAACAGATTTTACGAACCGACCCGTGTTAGTAAATCTTGACCATGAACTTTATTTAAGGATATACAACTTATAGTGACGCTTCCCAATGTCAATTACAAACTACGTTGTAACTGCACACTACGTTATAAATCCTAGGGTCTTTGTCTAATATACAGGTATCACTAAATCAAATTCTGTTTCAATCTAATCGTAATTGAATATCCAATCGTAATTAGATCGAATATGTGTATAAAAGACAAGAGGTGCTACCATTAAATAAGTAATATTACGGAAAAAAGAATTGTTCGTATTTATTAATCGGATATAAATACGATCCGGATTGGCACTCTGAGCACCAACCTTAACAAATGATATAAGCATTATTTAGACAAACCATTATGGCTTGCCATAATGTCCAAGTATTTTGTCTAAAATTAAGTATTACGTAATTACCTAATCTTGGTCCACTTCACATATCTTTGGTTTGTATTTTTACTTCATTGTGTTTGTCATTACAAAGGAATGACGTGGAAGGATTAAGGTTGTTGGCTTTGAAAAGAATAAAAATACTACTATTTTTATCTCAAGGATTGAAAAAAATAGTGAATGGGTTTTGTAGAGATTCTCTCAAGTGTTTAGTGAAACTTCTTCTAATTTTTTTAAGTGTTGAGAAAAGATTAGAGAGTGAAGACAAACATCATCTTTTTCATTCATTCTTTGAAAGCCAAAAACATAAGTGAGAGTGTTTCTTCTTGATTCTATCAAATATTGAAAGAATTAAAAGAAACAATATGTGACAACATACTACTCTAAAGAGTTTAGAGAACAATCTTTATGAGTGAAGCCCATATTTCAGTTTGTTAGTTTCGAGACATAGTTCAGAAGATCGGGTTGTATATCCAAGCATCGGATCTCAAGGAAACTTATTCACAACAAGGAGTAATTCAATCACAAATAGTTGGTGGAATTCGACATTCAACAAAATGAGAAGGCAAGAATTTTTCAAGGTCGATCCCGGAGCCTAAAGCAATTCTGTTACGCATAAGGAAAGGCATTTCCTACAATAACTAATCATAAGAGAAGCATTTGCAAACAAGTTTCTAGTCCGACTCCTAGTTCGCCTGCCTTTTCACCACTAATGGAAGACAAGAATGCAAAATTATTCATGCATACATTAATAATTTCTAAGATATAACTAGAAACCAAGAGCATATTGTTGGCACTGCATTTTTGCATATAAGTCCCGATGATGAGCCTCATATGGAGGCACTACCCTTTAATTTGCGGAAGTCGCGGGAAATGGACGTCGGAAGGGAAAATTCAGAAATCAATACCTTGTTGGACTTAATTCGTTTGCTTAGCCTCGGGTTCGCTTGTTGGATCTCTGTTTTAAAATTCATCCTCGACCCAAAACCCCCGCAACCAATACCAAGCCACACGCCTAAGCCCAAAGAACAAAGCCTCCAAGCCCAATCCAAAATAATTAAAATATTTAAAACACATGTCTAAATTAAATCACATCCAATTAAATTAAAAAAAAAACAAATCAAATCAAATCAAATCAAATCCCCCTTCCTAAATTAAATAAATCACCTTCATAATTAAATTAAATCACATGCCTAAACTAAATAAAATCAAATCAAATCCCACAAATCACCTCCTTTAATTAGAGAGATCTTTTCCTTATAGCACACTAATTAAAATATATCCTCCATAATTACATGATTCATTCCTTTCCGGTACAAGGAAAGTCCCAACCCTCTCCTATAAAAAGACACCAAAAACCAAACCCTTGGACCTCTCTAGACCATTCATGGCACAACCTAAAACACAAAAAACTAAAACATATTCTCTCTCTTCTCTTTACACGGCTCCTCTCCCTCTCTCTCTCTCTTATCTCTCACCAAACAAATTAAAGAAAACCCTAACCAAATCCTCTCTCTGTCTCACGTCCTCTCTCTAGACCACAACAACCCAAAAAACCCTAAGCTTCTTCCATCCCTATCGGCTCCCCTTAAACTCTCGGCCACAAAGGAGAAAACATAGAAAGAAACCCCAGCACATAACCCATCAGCCCCCACCAAAAACACTCTCCTCGGCAGCCCATCTCTTTGCTCTATCTTCTCTCGGCAGCAACAATAAACAGACACGCCCTCTCTCCACTCACACAACCACAGCTCAATCAACACACATGGCCGCCAGTTAACAAACCCTCTAAACACATTCAACAAAGACAACCCATTAACCAAACGCACTCACAATTTTCTAAACTCAACCGACAGCCCCTCATCAACGTGAGCAGCCCCCCTTCAACACACTCGGAAGCCACATGAAAACCATTAAACCCTAATAGCCACCAAAACAAGAATAACTCTCCAAACCCTAAGCTTCACGGCCTGATCCTCTCATTCTCTTCTCTCTAAACCCTCACGGCAACAAAAACACACAGACCCTATAGACACTACCATGTAGCCCTACACTTAGCCACAAGCTCACGTCAAAGAACCCTAACCCCAAAGTCCTTCTCGGCACACTCACACACCACACACAATCAGACCACACACTGAACGTTCAGCCCACACTCACGCAGATCACTCACATTCGGCAGCACCCTTCTTATCAGCGCACAAAGAGCCACAACAAACGAGATCAACCAGCCCTTCACGTAACAACAAAATAAGCCCATAAGCCAAACTACCGAGAACAAACGGGAAGCCCTTCAAAAAACAGAAGCCAGATCCAAAGAAACACAAAGCACACAGCCCCTTCAATTGAGACAAAAACAGTGAATTAACATACTCCAAAACAGCCAAAATAGTGAACCAAAACCGTCCCCAAACAGCGAACAAAACAGCAGCCCAAAACAACGAGGCAACGAAGGAAGACATTGAACCAGTGAACCAGATGAGTTGCGGAGCATTAACCCTTCCGACGGCCGCGTAACGCACTTCCAAGAGGCGACTTAAAAGGTAAGACCTGAGGGCACCATTTGTTATATTTTATATTGTTATCCCGGACACGGCATGCTTGGTTGGACGTGGAATACGTCCAACCGGGTATGCGAAGTCCTATATTGAAAACGGCCAAGTTCTTTGGTCACAAATTTATTATTCCGCATTAATTTCGCATTATTAGTCTTTTAATTATTCCACATTTGTTTTGTTCTCTTCGGTTATTTATAGTCATATGTATTATCATTTTTCATGCATGTCAACATTGGGTTCATGATTGCGTTAATGATTGAGTGTTGCCTCTCGTGGTATATCGAATGGAAACCCAGACGTAAATTCTGATGTCGAATCCGAATGGACGGTAGTGCGGTCTGTACATGAGATACAACTCCACGTACCGCTTGAGGAAACGTTCACGCATATGTTCATGAAATTATGTGCATGTCGTTATGTCGATTTACTTTGATGCATGCAAACTTAGATATAGGTTATATGCAAACTTACATATAGGTTGTATGCGAACTTAGATGTAGGTTATCTTGCATATGTATGTTGGGTAGATGACTGGCGTAAACACACACGTATAACGCAAGCGCACGTATCGTTCAAGTAGTATAAAAATATCGATCCCACGAGGACTTAATATCTAAACTATTAATTTTATGAAGTCAAATGATTACTAGTATCTAACAGGTTGTTTGATTGATTTGAAATGGTGACGATTCTAAATTTAAAAACAAGTAAATAAAATTGTTCGAAAGTAGGTTTTAAGAAAATTCAATATTAAAAACTATCTAGGGTTGTGAATCTTTCCAATATTATTTAAAGATGAAGTGGTTATCTTATAGCTGGGTAATATATTGATTTATTAACCTGAAACACTAAATTATGTGAAAGCCTCTGTCGATCTGTCGATGGTCAGACACAAATACCCAGTTTAACCCAATTGAACCATATGTCTATGTCAACCAAATTATCTGGATTCATTAAGTTTAAGTTCCAATTATGGCTACCCCCGCACGACAGGTATATGTCTATCCTGTAAGGAAATCTATTAAAGGGTTATCTATCCTCAAGGAAGATCGTGGGCTATTGAGTCTAAGGTCTCAAACTTAAATCCATATGTCTAGTTCATTTTAAGTTTACCTAATCAATTTTATTAATGGCCAGTTAATAAAAAGCATTAATATTAAGACTCAATAAATAAATATTTATATTACCCAAACTTATAAACCGGTGATATTGAAATTCATCACAACCCTAGATAACTAACTTAGTTATGACACATGGCTAGGGCTAGTAAAAACTTAAAAGTAAAAGCCATAAAGTAAAAATGCGAAATAGTAAATGCGGTAAAGTAAATACTGAAAAGTAAATTACAATAAAATAAAATGCTAAGGTAAAAGGAATTACTTTTACTATTTACTATTTTAGATATCTCCCATAAAATAATATATAAACTTGTGATAATATTACCAACCAACCATATACGTGGTAACTTGATTAATTCAAATTAAGTCCGACCAGCCATAAAGGCGGTATGATTTGTCCATAAACCTGCCATATAGGCGGTAAGAAAATTTAATTACCAACCAGCCATATAGGCGGTATCCTTGATTTAGTCAGGTTTAAACCAATTTAAATTTAATAGCCAATCGACCAATATGGCTGTATCCTTATTAAGTCAAATTTTAAATAGTAAATATATTATATTTAAGGGAGATTAATCTAAATAGTAACAGTAAAAGAATTACCTTTCACTTTAGCAAGGAGAAGTTACCTCATCATGGTTGAATAGTAAAACTGAAACAGTAAAAACAAGATAAATTACTATTACTATTACAAAAAGTAATTACTATTACAAAATGTAATTAAAAATTAATTACAAAACTTAAATTAAAAGAAACTAGAGAGAGAAACTCTCTATTTACATCAAAGAAATGAGAGAGAATGGTGCAACTAAAACTAAAATCTCGAGCTCAATTTATAGGCAAATTTTGCGTTTGGCGTCGCGACGCCAAATTCCTTCTTGGGTCGCAACGCTGGCTCTGTTGACTTGGTCCACGCGGTTTGACTTTGACTGTTGACGCGGATTTCGTCGGCCCAATAAGAATTCAACACGTGGCACGCAGTAGATTCGGTTCAATGAGAAGATGACACATGGCAGAAGAAGATTCGCCGATGATTCGGTCCAATGAGAAGATTACACGTGCACGCAGAGTGTCGGCACTATAGGCTTGTAACACGTGTCCTGGCGCTTGTTAGCGGATCCTCTGTGATGGTGACACGTGGCACGGCACACGTTAGTAAAGTAAAACTTCTCAAATTCTAACCCGTTGACCCGGCGCACGTTAGCAGCTTTGGTGCATGTTAGGCGTCGTGACGCCAAGGACTTGCGCGTCATGACGCGCCCAAATTACCATTTTTCCCTTTTTGGCAATTTTCACTATTTTGCTCCAAATCACATCCAGAATGTCCTGAAACTTTATTTATCTACAAAATAACACAAAACACATCAAAATATTCACAAAACTCAAGAAACTATACAAAATATTAGGTTTAATGAGTGGGAAATAGTGATAGATTTATCACTCATCACACCCCCAAACCTAACATTTTGCTAGTCCTCGAGCAAAACATAAAATAAAATAACATAAATAACATTTAAAATAAAATTTAACTAAGCCACTTTCGTAGGGATCACGGTTGCATTTAGCGTATGCAACAAGCCTTTAAACCTATAGGTGTCCTTAGTGGATGAGTTGTAGTCTCGTGAGGGTTTACAGTAATGATACCCACAAACATTTTACAAAAGTAAAAAGAAAGTAAAACTAATGCACACAAAAGCAAAAAGACAAGCGAAAAGAGAATAAAGAAGTTAGTGACTAATCAGGTGAAACTTCTACTCCAAGTTACTAGTTGTTTTCTTTCTTTCTAAATTACAGAATAAGTAAATTCTCCGATTATATTTACCATTCTCCATATACACACCTAACAAAATATTAAACAACTCATTTTTGCTCACAACAGTCACAAGTGCAGTTGATAAGAGAGTAATATTTTTGTCCTAAAGTTCTATCAGATTTCACACCTTTTTGTAGCAATTGAATAATTTTTCTCATTTTTCTGATTTTTTCTTTGATTTTTCTGAATTTAGACTTTTTATTTATATAAAATATCTTCCATCTATGTAACGAGCTTTGGGCCAGTGACTCCCAAACCAGTTGGCTTTAGGGCACTAGGTGTTAAGACACCCCTACAGACTTAATTACTCAGACTTCAGATATATATATTTTTGCAGCATCTTCGATCCATGTAATGAGCTTTGGGCCAGTGACTCCCAAACCAGTTGGCTTTAGGGCACTAGGTGTTAAAACACCCTTACAGACTTAATAACTCGGATCTCAGATATTTTTTTTACTCCATTGCTTTTTGAGATGCTTCCTCCAATTAAACTAGAGCACTGAATATTACAAACTTTTCAATTTTTGCTCATGTCCGTATGTTACTATGCATATTGATAATACCTGCCAACTGAGCATATGAAGATCCATTTTAGTCAGTGTGAAGGAGAATTTACAAATTAAATAATTTAAAAGGAAATAAACAAAAATTAACTTGTTCTGAAATAAATGGTTTGAGATACGTATCAGGAGTGGGAACTCTTTACTCAGCTATCTCTCACCAATTTCACCCTTTTAGTCAAAATAAAAACACAAAAACACAAAATATTTTTGTAATTTTTGAAAATTTTTCAATTTTTTTGTATTTTTCGAAAAATTTTGGACTAAAAATAAAACAACACACAAACTAAAAATAAGGTACTGATCAACTAATTCCCTCCCCCAAACCTAAATGAGACATTGTCCCCACTGTCTTAAACAGTAGAAGAAGAGTTAAGAAGGTCGTACCTGGTTAGCTGAAATTCTACAGGAAATTAAAGGTTAAGATCCAGATTAATCCGACGACTCTTACCACGATCGTCTTCGGACCAATTTATCTTTGAAAGGATATGGTCAAATTGTGGTTCATAGGCTATGAGTTGGTCTAATAGATCCGGAGCAGTTCTGGCAGTGAAGAGGAGTTCTTTCATAGGTTTTGACACGAACCCATTTCTCCGAGCATCATCAAGAAACACACAAAGAAAATCATAAAATCCTTCAACGTTGTACAGTCCAAGCTGTTTCTGGTGTATGTTCAGGTTCGCCCAATATAACACAATAAAAATTTCCTCTAATGTACCCAAGCCACCTGGCAAAGCAATAAAAGCATCAACACAGTTAATCATTTCTACTAGTCGTTCAGACATACCTGGTACGATCAGTTCCTCTCCGTTTGATGGTTCAATAAGATTTGCCTCTGCCAAGGGTTTTGGGATGATTCCCAAAACGTGACTGCCTTCTTCATGTACAGCCTTTGAAACAATCCCCATAAGTCCAAGATTGCCCCCGCCATATATTAAGTGCATATTCCTTGCAACTAAGACTCGACCCAATTCATGTGCTGCTTCTATGTATTGTGGCTTAGTACCAACACTACTACCGCAAAACACACAGATGTTTTCAACTCGTCTTCTTGAAGTGGCTTCCATTTTGTTTTATGTATTTCTTTCTCAAATCTGGATGCCTTCAAAAGTGCAATGATGGGCTGAATTTATAGTACCTGAAAAGGGTGAGTAAAAATAGCACAAGTATCTTCCAGAGGACGATTAGTAGCGAAATAATATCGTGATAGTCAAAAAGGTATGGATCCTGTCGGAGAAAACAAAAGAAAAAGAACAAAACAAATCACAATTATTAAGAAAAGACAAAGAGATATAATATTCATAAGAAAAGTAACGGCTTGATTGACGTCTATGCGTCAGGGACAAGCTTCCCATCCAATTTACTTATAAATGGCAAACAGGGTCTTTTTGAGTCAAATTCCCGAGACTTAACAGTGTCTTTCCTTTTGGAATTGTGCATATTGTTGGACAAAATGACCCATAGCGTCACTATTTGCACAGATCATTGTGTTTTTGTAGCAAATTAACTATGTGACAAGGAAATTGCACTCTCATCATTTGTGATTAGATCACCATAGATATATAAATGAAGAGAGGTCCCTATGATTAGTTCCTGGATTGAGAATGATATGAGACAGTATCAATCCCCGAAGGATTAATCATTAAATATCCCTAGCCGGAGTATTATCGAGACTGGACATCGATAATGCGGAATAGGCTAGTATTGCACTTGTGTGCGTTGTGAGGGCACAACGGCATAGTTCTCATATATATATAAGTATTGGATACTTATGCAAGTGCGATATGAGGTTGTGTTTCACCGATGGTACGGGAAACAGCTTCGCTCTGGATAGACCCCTCGGAATCCCATTGGTATTATGACTATGTGTCTATGGGAGGCCGAAATCAAGGTAGGTGTGTATAGTCTTAACCTGAGACTTACATCGCTAATACTTACGATAATCGATAGACTTTGGTCTTGGTGGTACAGGGCTTTAACCGGTTCTGCGTACACCACTTCTGGGTTTATCAGAGAGTCGTAGTGTATTGGGTGTGATGTCAAGACGGAAGTATCACTTCAGTCATAGTGGAGATGATGTCACGCAGGATACGGTATTAGTGCTCTTAAGTGTTGCACAACCATCGGGATGTTATGACTAGGTCATGCATATCTGATTATAGAGACTAGTTACCAGACATCCGACATGTGGTTCGGACGGGGCAGACACTTATCCAGCCCCAGCTCTAGCACGTGACTATCCGATACTGGGCCGATATACACAATACTACGGTATACTACGCTTGATACAGATCTATATATTCCTGTAAGAATATTTCTGGAGAATTGGGTAGGGATGGCGCTTTGCTAGAACCCAACTTTGTCTTGTAAATCGGTATAAACGTAGAACGCGATACTTACGTTTTCGGATAGTCCGACGACCTTATTTACTGCCAACATATCCGGAGATCTCATGGGTCGGTTCCTGAAGATTCACCGATGACATATGACTTGCACTTAAATTAATCTGGGATTAATTCGATGAGAGAGAAAATTAATCTAGGATTAATTACGGAGATATTTTATCTCGGATAAAATATCGTTAAAGAGAGAGAACGATTAATTTGGAATTAATCGATAAATTAATATATTCGATATATTATAACGAAATTAGATTTCGACGCAGAATTGAAATTAGATTTTAATTCGGGCGAACAAATTAATTTGGAATTAATTCGTTAGCGACGTGAATAGTGAATTCGCTAGGCGTAATCATTTAATTACGACGCAACGGAAAATTCATTAATTTGGAATTAGCGAACCCGAGCCCGGGATTGTTTGCGAGCGCATTCACATTTCGAATTAGAATGCGGCACGTAAGTCAAATCAAGCGTCAAATCGCAAATCACATCAAGCGTCAATCACATGTCACTTTGAGTGATGTGACATTTGAGTGATTGATGTGAGTTGATTGACAAGCATTTAATGCTTTGCTTTTGGAAAAAGATTTTGGTATATATTTTTTTTATTTTTGGAAAATAAATCAATAAGCTATTACTTTTTCTTTTCCCTCCTCTCTCTCCTCTGTACATGTTTTTGCTCATTTTGGAGCCAAAACTTCTTCATCTTCTCTCTCAGTCTTGGACCGATTTCTTCATCTCTTTTCTGGTTTGACCGAAAGAAATTGGAAAAGAATGATCTTGTTGCAAGATCTATGTGCTAGCACACTCATGGAGGAATACAAAGGTGTTAGGGAAGTGATTTTGTGAGCAAGGAATCACCTTGTGAAGCTTGGAGCTTGGAGCATCAATGAAGGACCACCCAAAGCCGAAAATGGAGCTGCAGTTCACTGCCATTGCCGAGCTTGGAGGGAGGCAGAAACATGAAGTGCGAATTTGGTCCATCTTTGTTGCATCTCTACCGATCAATGTGAGTTATTCCGCACCTCCTTTGATATGTATTCAACTCGTTTATGCATGATTTATGATCCTTGGGACTTGATTGAAACTCAACAATGGTATCAGAGCCATTTGTGCATAAAACGTTTTTAGGGTTCTTGAGCAAAATTTGGGGCTTTTTGATTTAAGCATGATTTTGACAAATTGTTTGTTTAAGAATGTTTGTATATGAATAACTTAGAGTTATATGTAATCAATTTGAAGAAAAATTAATTGGATTGATTTTCCCCAATTTGCTTATTGTTGGCCAAAACTTTAATTTGGGTAAACTTGATTTTGAGCATGTTTAATGAAATTGGATGATTTAGAATGCTTAAATGTTGTTTAATTGATGATTGATTAGATCATTTGATGAAAAAGTGTTTGGAACAATTTCCCTTTCCCCCAATTTGCTTGTGATGGCCGAAAATATGAACCCTATATTGTCTTGGATTTTTGATTTTTTTTTCATTGGATGACTTGCAAATCATTTGGGGATGTTGAATTTATGTTTAATTTGGTTCAATTGGATTGAATTGGATTTGGGCATAATTTCCCTATTTGGCCGAGACACTTGAAGGCATGAAATTGGGTTTGATTTTGATCAAATTATGTTGGACATGATTCATTGATGTTAAGCATGATTAATTGGACAAATTTCGTGTTTTGGAAACTTTGATTTGGGTAATTAATAATGTTATACACTTTAGGTAATTTAATTGGGAAATTTGGAATTTTTTGAATTAAATTATTGGGCCTTAAAATTGGATTTGGGCTTTTAAAGTTGTTATTGGGTTTATTGGACTTTGTTGTACAAATTTGGTTTAGGCCAAAATTGGTTGGATCCAATTAGGCCCAAAACCTCTTCCAAACGGCCCAAATGCGACTAATGAACCTTTAACGTTTAATTGGGCCTAATGGGCCTAAATTAATTTATGGGCTTATGGGGTAACTCCCGGATTGGATTTTGGTTATTCGGTTTTACCCGAGTTGACCAAAAGTCCACGCCTCAAGAAATTAATTAAAAGCCCATTGGACTTTAATTAAATTAATATTGGATATTAATCGGGCTTTGAGACCCGTAACGATTAAATTTGGAATTTAAGTCGTAAGGTTTATTTTATAATGTAATATTTAATTTGGAATTAAATAATGAATTAGAATTAAATACGTATTAAATTGGATTTAATCATGTAATTTAATTTTATTTGAGAATCGTACTTTGAGTACGTGTTCGCAATACGAGTTTGACTCGAACAAAATCAAATCGTTGTTTGAACATTGGATGATCACTAATTATCAGATTAATTAATTTGATTGATTGATTGATAACATGCTTGTATGAATACATGGTTGTGATGTTTGAATAATGTATATCGGATGGATATTAGTCGGGTGGGGCGATTTTGGAAATTGTAATAATTTTGATTTATTAATTGGACCTGCGTGTCCACCTTATCACCTCATATTCTTTGTATTCTCTTCTCACCTATTCCCCTCAATGTAAATGAGGTTTCTTTAGAAGTATAGTGTAACGGGTAGAAGAAATATTTGTGCTAGCGGGAGAGAAAGTGAGAGATTTGATCTAGGATCAATGTGTAAAATATCCATCCGCATATCATTATTATTTTATCATATGCGCTTTATTATGTGTTTAGAATGCATGTTTAAGGGTGTATGATAATGAGACCTTAACAAAGATAATAAATTGGTTGCCAATTTGCACGCGAAAAACCTCATCAAATATCATGCGTTTTTTCCTTCCATTGAGTGATTCTTGCTCAAGATCCTAGATTGGCATGGGTTGTTGGCCAAAGTCAAGCCCTTGTCCGTCGAAGATGTGTTTGAATCACGAGGCTTTGTTCCATATTGGTGTCTTGTCCAAGTTGTGGTTTGTTGGCCAAAGTCAAGACCACTCTTCTTGTCCAACGACATTGATTACGAAGCTTCCATGGTCAATGGGTCCGCGCTTGACTGGGATCACTAGGTTTGTTGTGCCAAAGCCAAGGCCTAGTTGATTCAGAGGAAAAAGTTAGGGTATATATTCGATATATAGGCATATATAAGATATATGTTTAGGACTTGGATGTCCACCTACTGGATCTAGGAATTGGATTGGATCCAATTGATCTTAGAGATCTACCTAGTTAATTATCATACAATTTGTTGGCCAAAGTCAAGATTGTGTGATATTTAACGGGATCCTAGCCCACTAGGAAACACGGTTTCCCGAGTACTCGACAGAGGGTTGAGGCTCGACGAAAAATAGTGGGAGGCAAGAATTGAATTTGCAATATTCGTTCAATTACTCGCCATACGCGCTCATTCAATTATTTCGTCGTAATATTAAATGTTAGTTGGACTAATATTTAAATTGTTGTTTTAATAAACAGTTGGACTGTATTATATTTGATTATATATAATTGGATTATATTAATCAATATATTTGAATTAATTAATTTCAGTTTACAGTTGATTTTATAATTGGATTATAGTAATCAATGTAATTGAGGTTAATTAATTTAGATTATATTTGATTATATAGTTGGACTATTATAATCATTATAATAAATAGTACCACAAATCGTTGATTAAATAGTTGGACTATTAGAATCAAGATATAAATGAAATATTAATGTTTAAGACATAATCCTGGGTGAAAATGTATTTAAACGACTTTAATTTTCAAATTGGGAATAAATAATAGGTTACTTTATTTGATAAAATAACTTATTATACCATAAGCCCAAAATTAAGCAAAATAAGTGGAGCATAAAATCTTTGGAGAGATGATATGTTGATTTGATTATAATGCTTAATTTAATATACTTGTCATAAATCTAATTTTAGATTTAAGAAGTATTAAAATTGCAATTTATAATTCTTGGAGAATTAATTGACTATTCTAGAGGAGATAAAGTCAAAGTTTTCAATTGGGCATGTAGCACGAGGTGCACATCGTTTCGATATTCTAAAAACCCAAGGCTTGGCCTAAGGTTCCTAAAATATTGAAAAGATAATTGACATATACCAAAGTGACTACCATTTGGATATGGCAGACACGAAGGAATTAAAGAAAGGGCGAGGCTCTAACTTTAAAAATATTTGTCAAAGTTATGTTCACTACTAGTATTGAAATTGGATTTTAAATACTTAGTGTGGTACATAAAATATATGTATTGATGTTCAGAATCCGCTATGAGCTGGATACTGACTTCAAGCCGAGATTTCTCTGCGAATCGGAAACGGGACGAAAGTCGCTGTTTCGACCGTAGATACCTAAGTTTAGGAACTACCATTTGGGTGTGTACTTAATTAGGAACTGTTATAATGTAACTAGTTTGACTAGAGACATTATCTCTATATCAGTGCTTAATCCATTGTGGATAAACCTTTATATTCTGGAACACTAAGTGTTTCATTATATAAAGATGATACTGAGATAAACACATTAGATGTGAATAACAGAATTTATATTTTGAATATAATTAAAATCTCAAACATATAAAATGACAAATAAATAGCTCAAATTGATTTGATCAATAGAGACTTATTTGTGGCATTGTTGTCTGGGACACAATTATACAACTCGTATATCCACACACTTTTGAAGAGTGGGTACCGGACTGATTTGACTATTCAAATAAAGTCTACGAATCTAGTTTGTTAGGTAAAGTACCTAAAACACTGTTTACTTGGTAATAGTGTAAGTGCCACCGACTGTTAGCCCTATTCATGGTGAAGTAAGTGGGCCCATATCTAGCTAGGCTAGATGTGAACATGAATATTTCGTGACCTTAAACGGATGTGGCATCACGTTATGGTTATGTGTTTCTTTTGAAGAACACAAATCGGAAACTTTTAGAGTTTCGACACGAAATAGACAAACAGATCGGCTATAGTATTATACCGTCACGGTAAGACCGTAATGGAAAATACTTAAGCAATAAGTTTCTTATATACTTGAAAGAGTATAGTATTCTTTCAAATAGGGACTCCTCTCGGAACACGTCAAAGTCACGGTGTGTCCGAACGGATTAACCGAATCATGTTAGACATGATAAGGCTAATCATAAGTCGCTCTGAGCTACCATTTCCTTCAACGGATAAGTTTTAACAGTGCAATAACTTATTTAGAATAAGGTTCCATATAAATCTGTTTGACAGATGTCATATAGGATATGAACAGGGAAGAAACGAGGTTTCTCATTCCTGATAATTTGGGTATGCCAGGCATAACGTTTGGATGATACCAAACTAAGGACCCAAATTGGATAAGTGCCAATATAGGTTATCCTAAGGGAAACCATAAGTATAGTACTTATAAATCTCACATGAGAACAATGTGATTGTTGCTCACCATGCGGTTTGTTTTTCCTGAGAGGAATACCGATATGCAGTGGTCAGTGGGAGGATAGTGATACTCGATGAAAATCGGAGTAATACTGTTCAAGGCACAAGGTCCGTAATGGAACACAAATAGTTCATCAATGATGAATCTGTACCATTAATCTTCGAATACACAAGAATTGAGTAGATCGGATAGAGTCAGAAAATGACCTAGGGTATGGGTTTCTGATCTAACCTCATAAAGATGTCAATCTTATGAAGGTATATCTACCGACTACGTTTTGAGGAAGTGACACGAGGTATCGACTCCCTATTATGGCAAAGTGCCATGAATCCGAAATGGATTCCATATATAACAACTATTTTGGATACTAGTTGTTGTACCACAAGGCATTGTGCCTATTGGTACATTAACGTCTTCAAGGAAGACATACATGGAAGGCAACATACCAACGTACAAAGCTGGGCTTTTGACGGAAAGGTATCGTTATCAACATTGTGTTAATAACGGTTCAACCTTTTACCTGTTGCCATGGTAAATCCATTTTGAAGATGCTTGTTGATAACTGCATATTTCATTTATGAAATGTGTTAGTTGCAGATCAAAATCGCTTTCCTGAAAAGGAAACCTTTTGGAGGATGCTTACAACATCCTGACGATTTTGTATAACCGACAAACAAGGTTTGCGGGTTATTCGATCCATGTTTGGATTGAAACAAGCATAAAGTTCTTGGAACTGACGTTTTGAAATAATCATAATGGTTTATGATTTGACTCAAAACGAAATAATTCTTGTGTATATAAGGAGGTTAGTGGGAGGGCACTGACAATGAAATTCCCATAAAGCAATTGGTGAAAGCTTGGCTTTCATAGATATTCTTTCATAGAATTCTCCGTAGAATTCTGGGGAGTAACAACCTTTATTCAAGGAATAAAGATCTACAGGGATAGATTTGGAGTTGTTAACACTCTCTGGAAATTGTACATTTAAAATGTACTTGTATTGGTGTCTCATACGCTTCGACCATATGGAGTCACAATCGGGTCAATCCAAGTGATAGTCATTGGATTGAAGTTAATGACATCTATTAGTATCTTAGAGAACTAAAGATGTTGTCTTAAATTATGGAGTAGGAGAACTTGAAGTGACTAGGATCACTGCTGCAAGTTTCCAAACCGGTAAATACTACTACTATAAAGTTTGAATAACGAGACAGTAGCTGGAAATATTCCGAACAAGATAACTGTTGCCGAATAAACAACAAATGTGGATTATTGCTGTAGCTGAGGCAGCAATAGAAGCCATTTGGGTCGATAATAAATCTAATTAGATTAGATATGATTCTGTTAGCAGCTGAGCTAGGTATCAGCACAGGCTAAAGAATTAATGGTCTCATCAACGATCCAGATATATACTTCTATATTCATCTGATTTGATCGGATCATACATCGTGGCGATGTGATGATCGTATAAATTGCGTCAGACGATAATCATGCAAATCTGCTAACGAAAACCTTTCCTCAGCAATTTGAGCGAACCGTACATAGTTCGGGTGTGGGACACTTGAGTGACTGGCTATGTGCCAAGTGGGAGATTGTTGGACAAAATGACCCATAGCGTCACTATTTGCACAGATCATTGTGTTGTTGTAGCAAATTAACTATGTGACAAGGAAATTGCACTCTCATCATTTGTGATTAGATCACCATAGATATATAAATGAAGAGAGGTCCCTATGATTAGTTCCTGGATTGAGAATGATATGAGACAGTATCAATCCCCGAAGGATTAATCATTAAATATCCCTAGCCGGAGTATTATCGAGACTGGACATCGATAATGCAGAATAGGCTAGTATTGCACTTGTGTGCGTTGTGATGGCACAACGGCATAGTTCTCATATATATAAGTATTGGATACTTATGCAAGTGCGATAGGAGGTTGTGTTTCACCGATGGTACGGGAAACAGCTTCGCTCTGGATAGACCCATCAGAATCCCATTGGTATTATGACTATGTGTCTATGGGAGGCCGAAATCAAGGTAGGTGTGTATAGTCTTAACCTGAGACTTACATCGCTAATACTTACGATAATCGATAGACTTTGGTTTTGGTGGTACAGGGCTTTAACCGTGTTCTGCGTACACCACTTCTGGGTTTATCAGAGAGTCGTAGTGTATTGGGTGTGATGTCAAGACGGAAGTATCATTTCAGTCATAGTGGAGATGATGTCACGCAGGATACGGTATTAGTGCTCTTAAGTGTTGCACAACCATCGGGATGTTATGACTAGGTCATGCATATCTGATTATAGAGACTAGTTACCAGACATCCGACATGTGGTTCGGACGGGGCAGACACTTATCCAGCCCCAGCTCTAGCACGTGACTATCCGATACTGGGCCGATATACACAATACTACGGTATACTACGCTTGATACAGATCTATATATTCCTGTAAGAATATTTCTGGAGAATTGGGTAGGCATGGAGCTTTGCTAGAAGCCAACCTTGTCTTGTAAATCGGTATAAACGTAGTACGCGATACTTACGTGTTCGGATAGTCCGACGACCGTATTTACTGCCAACATATCCGGAGATCTCATGGGTCGGTTCCTGAAGATTCACCGATGACGTATGACTCGCACTTTAATTAATCTGGGATTAATTCGATGAGACAGAAAATTAATCTGGGATTAATTACGGATATATTTTATCTCGGATAAAATATCGTTAAAGAGAGAGAACGATTAATTTGGAATTAATCGAAAAATTAATATATTCGATATATTATAACGAAATTAGATTTCGACGCAGAATTGAAATTAGATTTTAATTCGGGCGAACGAATTAATTTGGAATTAATTCGTTAGCGACGTGAATAGTGAATTCGCTAGGCGTAATCATTTAATTACGACGAAACGGAAAATTCGTTAATTTGGAATTAGCGAACCCGAGCCCGGGATTGTTTGCGAGTGCATTCGCATTTCGAATTCGAGTGCGGCACGCAAGTCAAATCAAGCGTCAAATCACAAATCACATCAAGCGTCAAATCACATGTCACTTTGAGTGATGTGACATTTGAGTGATTGATGTGAGTTGATTTGTGTTGATTGACAAGCATTTAATGCTTTGCTTTTGGAAAAAGATTTTGGTATATATGTTTTATTTATTTTTGGAAAATAAATCAATAAAACCTATTACTTTTTCTTTTCCCTCCTCTCTCTCCTCTGTACACGTTTTTGCTCATTTTGGAGCCAAAACTTCTTCATCTTCTCTCTCGGTCTTGGACCGATTTCTTCATCTCTTTCTCTGGTTTGACCGAAAGAAATTGGAAAAGAAATGATCTTGTTGCAAGATCTATGTGCTAGCACACTCATGGAGGAATACAAAGGTGTTATGGAAGTGATTTCGTGAGCAAGGAATCACTTTGTGAAGCTTGGAGCTTGGAGCATCAATGGAGGACCACCCAAAGCCGAAAATGGAGCTGCAGTTCACTGCCATTGCCGAGCTTGGAGGGAGGCAGAAACATGAAGTGCGAATTTGGTCCATCTTTGTTGCATCTCTACCGATCAATGTGAGTTATTCCGCACCTCCTTTGATATGTATTCAACCCGTTTATGCATGATTTATGATCCTTGGGACTTGATTGAAACTCAACACATATAACATGCGAATTTCATGATACACACATCCACTGGAATGCGTATCAAGAGTTTTAGATATGTCATCCAAAGGCTCCTTACTCAAGCCATCCCTAATGAAATTAATCTTATCTTCGCGGTTATCAGACACCATTCCTAAAGAACGACAACGAGTATTACAAAACATACGAGCACATTTATAACAAACACACATTCTTTTGCCTCTTCTCTTTTTAGCATATGTGCTCTTTCCTAAACCAGGCAGATGTGAAATAAAAGAGTCAGAAGACTCACCTGCCAATCGGACCCGTGCTTCAATAATCCAACGAATGTCAGTAGGAATACCTTTGATCATCAGTAGTCTCATCCGTTATGGATTTTACATAAAATTACACACTGCTTAAGTTATGGATTTTTAACCCAACAGTGTCTCCCACTACTCTACATAATACCGTGATCCCCACCCGGACAACGGGAATTCAATAATTAAATCGAATTTCATAGTGAGAGTAGGATCCCATAAATATATTTCGACTCACAGCTTTGGCACGATCTCGCCGAGGTATATTCATTAGGTAGACAACTCATTGTTAATCATTCACCAGTGACTCATGATTTTGGTCATGACCGTTTCTCGTTATGACAGCTTTGGCACGTTCACAAGGAGGCGTATCAAGGCTTCACTTGTCAATGACAAACTCAAGCTACTGATGTAGTCCTGACAGCTTTGGCACGTTCAAGATTTCCACTTTCACTTGAATTTGTCTAGTATCAATATACAACCGGTATGGATAATAATTCTATAACCTACACCCTTACAGCTTTGGCACGATCTCAGATGCAGTTATAAAAAGATACCATAAACCGTACTGACAAGACGGACCAAGAAACATGTATCCAATACACGTTACTTTACAACCATATTTTAAAAGCGGGTATATTTCCTCTGGAAGCTATAATCTACATCAAATGCAGAATTTTATTCTAAATCATTTTCTAAACATTTCAATTCTACCTTAGAAAAACATAACACAATTTAACGATTAAATTTTCATTACATTTTCGTTAACGTAGAACCGAAAAGTAAAGAAACATATATATATTACATGCATGTGCGAACATTAAAATTGGATTATATATCAAATATCAAGCATGAGTAATGTAATGGATGAAACATCAGACCCGCTCTAATACAATTTTTGTTGGAGTTTCGGGCGATGGGCGCAGCGGAAGCGCGGTTCGGGCAAAATCGTAATTTAAATTTTTTTCAAATTACCGAATAAATTATTCAATATCTAATATGAATAATTTATTCATATTTCACATAAACCTATTGTAGGCACTGCATTTTTGCATATAAGTCCCTATGATGAGTCTCATTTGGAGGCATTACCTTTTAAGTTACGGAAGTCACGGGAAACGGACGTCGGAAGGGGAAATTCAGAATAAGTACGTCATCAGATTCATTTCGCAAGTTCATTATCTTCGTTCGTGCTGCGTTCGTGTCCACATTCGAACAATTGCGGGCGTTCGTGTAGCGTTCGAATAAGCATTCGAACGACGTCGATATTTCTGGTTTTGCTGCTAGCCTCACACCCAAGCCCAATTAGCCCACCAAAGCCCATAAAACACATCCCAATTAATAAAACACATATCTAACACATGGGGAATTAAATAAAATATTAATTAAATCACATACCAAATTAAAACAAATATCAAATAAAATCATGTCTAATTAAAATCAATCAACAAATATTATATACCAAACTAAACAAATTATATGCCTAAACAAAATAAATCACATCCCAAACAAGCCAAATTTTGTCCCCCAATCAATCTTAGGCTTTCCTTGCATGACACTAAATCATATCCCCCATTAATGCCAAATCTCTTTCCTTGTCAAGCAAGATTTAACCCTAGCCCTTTGCCTATAAAAGAAACTCAATTCCAACCCTTGAGACCCCTAGCCAACTTACGCACACACAGCAAACAAAAAAACTCTCTCAATTCATGCCATATACGAGAAAAATCACAGCCCTTAAACACTCTCCATAACCGAAAACAGCACCCCCTAAAAACACCATTGCATTACTGAAATCACAACCCTAAACACCATCCACCAACAGCCACTAAATCACCTAAACCAGTAACTAGAAAACTGCACTTTTAATCCCTAAAACAACAACCAAAAAACTGCACTTAAAGCCTTTAGAAACACCCAAAAACAGTAGCCTAAAACACCAAAAACAGTGACCAAAATACAGCAGAAATACAATAGCAATACAGCAGCGAATCGGAGTCAAAATAGTAGCTTGAGCAGTGGAACAGCGAGGAAAGGCGTGAACCTGTGAACCGGAGGAGTTGCGGAGCATTCCCCCCTTTTTCGACGACCGTGCACCGTACTTCCGAGAGTCGACATAAAAGGTTAGACCTGTGGGTACTTTTCCTATTATTTCCATATATCTTTTTAATTGTTTTATTCATCTTTGTCGCATGAGAGTCGTTTATTAGTGCATGATTGTGGCCCTTGAATGAATGAAAGATGTGTCGCCTCTCGTGGTATATAGGATGGAAACCCGGACATAAATTTCATAGCCGATTCCGAATAGACAGTAGTATGATCTGTACTCGGGATACAACTCCACGTACCACTTGAGTACACGGCACACACTTTATTTTATCTTGATTTGTTTATTGTCGTCATTTATTTTTTGCATCTTATTTGTTTGAGTAATGATGAGGTCAAGCGCATGGGCTTAGTAAGTGCGATTAAAGGTCCTCTATTTCAAGAGGTTAAAATCCTTGACCACGATGCTTCGCAGCGCCGGACGATGTATATTCGTTTGAATGTGAGATGTGTTCAATCGGTTATACGAATTCTGATATCGTTGCCTCTATTTTTATATGCATTATGATGAGATAAAGCGCATGGGCTTAGTAAGTGCGATTAAAGGTCCTCTATTTTGAGAGGTTAAAATCCTTTACCACGATGTTTTACCGCGCCGGATAATGTATATTCGATTGGATGTGAGATATGTTCAATAGGATACACGAAGTCTGATATTGTTGTCTTTACTTCTTTATGTATGTATTGTGTTGTTTGCGCATAAGCTTAGTAAGTGCGATTAAAGGTCCTCTATTTTGAGAGGTTAAAATCCTTTACCACAATGCTTTACCGCGCCGGATAGTGTATATTCGATTGGATGCGAGATGAGTTCAATCGGATACGTGAGGTCCTACATTGTGGATTTGTTTGTCTATGTATGTGTTACATGCATCAGGTCTGGTTTCGTTCGAACGCGTTCTCGAACACCACACGAACGCGAACCTTCTGTTTACCGTTCGAACGCGTTCTCGAACGCTACGCGAACGCGCACGCGCACGCGTTTTCTTAGTTTCATCATGCATTAGGTCTGGTTCTGTTCGAACGCGTTCTCGAACGCAACACAAACGTGAACCTTCTGTTTACCGTTCGAACGCGTTCTCGAACGCTACGCGAACGCGCATGCATTTTCTTAGTTTCATCATGCATCAGGTCTGGTTCCGTTCGAACGCGTTCTCGAATGCTATACGAACACGAACCTTCTGTTTACCGTTCGAATGCGTTTACGAACGATACAAGAACGCGCACCCACTGAACTGAGTCATTTTCATCAGATTTAGTGCATAATTGTCCCTAGTAGTTATCCCTTCGTATGATGAACCTGATTGCTTCTCTGTATTACTCAAGATTGTGCATTTGCCGTTCATCTTCATTCCCCACATGTATGAGTACAATGTGTTTATTAACTTGTATGCTTGTCGTATGTTAATTTATCTTTATGCATGCGAATTGAGACATAGATTATATGCAATTAGGCTGTATGAAAATTGAGACATAGATTATATGCAGATAGGTTGTATGCAAATTCAGATATAGGTTGTATGTAAATATGAAGATGTGTTACATGTAAATTTAGATGAGCTTTTTGATGTATGCATGCGAACTTAGGAGTAAATCATCCTTGGAAATAAATGTTGCTTAGGCTTGGTTGAATTATTGCACAAATCATTTTATTACAAGTGGCATAAGTAAGGGACCATTCCGAACCTAACAGTTTGAGATCTTCCCTTGCGAGGGGTGAGTGCGGCCTTAAATCTCATTTTCCCGGTTCACACCGGGTGGCGACTCCATTATTCTCCGGTTTAGTTCCCCGCGGGCTACTCCGTACTCCCAACCGGGCCTCGAGCCCGGGACAGCATGCGTCGCCCAGTTCCTGTGTTCCCACACCTATTTATTCAATATCAAATATCAACATAAATAAGGTTGAAACGTCGCGAAACTTTTACGAAAATCATTTTTCTGCAAAATGACGCAAAACGCATTTTTGACCGAACCGACCACCCAACACTTATGGAGACTTCCTAGGTCAGCCACAATAGTGTTAGGGCAGTTCATGGGCTGCCCGAACAGTGACAGATTCACTGTTTGGGCAGCCGTCACCCGGTTGACTCAAAAGTCACATGGTAACGCCGTTTTTGGCCGTTTTCGCTTATTTCAACTCCGAAACACTTTTCGGAAATTATTCCAACTCCCAAAACACATCCAATACATTCAAAATACATCAAATGCATCAAAAAATTTCCAGTTTAATCACAACTGATCCAGAACCGAAAATTACCCATTTTTCATGCTTTAAATCCAAAAATTCAAGATTAATCTAATTAATCAAGACACCAACCAAAGTCACCACATATGAACAACACAAGAATAATTCTAGGTGCCATAAGAGTGGTCATAACACTCTAGAATATAAACTCATCATCAAATGATAAAATTGAATACAAATTACACTAATTTCATCCAATATACTTCACACATGCTTCATCTCCTTCCAAATCATCCACCATAACCAAAAGCCCCAAATTTTACAAGCAAGGAAACCCTAGAACCATTCTAAGAAATCAGGAAACAAGATACAAATTTCAAAGCTTTAGGGATTTTGAAAATTACCTCTAAAACTCCAAAGTTCCTTAAGCAATTTCTTGATTTTTCCTTCACTTTTGTGCTTGAATCATCAAGCATCCATGAAACTCATTTTTCATGTTTTCTATTTGGTATTCTCGGCAATGGCAATGAACAAGAGAGAGAAAATAAAAATTTTCAATTAAAAGGAGTGTTGACCGACTTTTGAAGGTCAAAATGGTAATTTGGCCAATAAATTAATCTAATTAATAAAGTAAACTTTATGTTAACCAATCAATATTGGACACATTAAGTTTAATTAATTCATGTCATTTGTTCCAATAATATCTTACCATATTTCATAACATTTAATGAAAAATGTTTAATTAATTAATTATTCAAATATTTAACAAATAAATATTCAAATAAAATTAATATAATTATTATTCTATATGTATTTTTATTTACAATAAATAACAAATACATATATTAATGACATGTGTCAAAATCTCATTTAACGATTAATTAATATGGATCTAATCGTATTATGTATCAAATACAAATACACAGTAATTACGATTGGCCAAAATCCCATAATGCATGTGTTATCGTTTAACTAATTAAACGATCCGAATTAACTCATTTAATCCGGTGAAGTATTATGAATAATCAGTATTATTCATATCGAGTTGCCCAAGTGCTCAACGAGTACACTTCAGATTCTGTGACTCTCTAAGTTTAGGTTTATCCGTCACGAAATCCAATTTCGTGTCCATAATCCACCCACTCGTGAATTATGACGACCGCATATAATCTTGCTAAACTATGCAAGCTGAGGTCATTGCATACTTATAATCCCTCTGTCACAGGCCATCCATATTATACCTGGGATATAGATGAGAACGTCAAATCCGTTCAGTATAATATAGTCAACTTTCAATTTACGATCTCTAAATAACACTCGGAACTGATTTCCGAAGTTATACCACGGTCATGGATTTACTAGATCGTAAACACGTGATGATGTCTATGCCATGTACACAGGACTGACGGATCATGTCTTGATACGCACTGGATATCATGAGCATCAGTCCACACCCAACGAACAGGCGGAGGTCTGATCATGAATAGATCGTTGACGTGACTGCCATCAAAGTGCGAAGGATAACTCATATATCTCACTGTGATATCTCAAGTCAAATGGCCACTATGCTCGCTCAACTCGAGAAGATTCCTATTGATGTCAGTGTACCATATATTAGGAAATCTTCAGTGAGTCGTTCACTGTCTTATCAAATAAACACCTACATGTCTATACGAGTCTCACAAGACTTATGGTTCACTGGGATGAACCATCGGACCAAGTCACGATATATGACATGTACTGGTCTCAGCGGATTTTACTAACTGACCACTGTTAGTAAATCTTGACCAGGAACTTTATTTAATGATATACATCTAATAGTGTGTTTCCCAATGTCAATTACAACTTACATTGTAACTGCGCACTATATTGTAAATCCTAGGGTCCTTATCTAATATACACGTATTACTGAACCAGATTCAGTTTCGATCTAATCGTAATAAGATATCTAATCGTAATTAGATCGAATAAGTGTATAAAAGATAATGGTGCTACCATTAAATTAGGTAATATTATAGAAAATAGAATTCCTCGTATTTATGAATCGGACATAAATACGATCCGGATTGGTACTCCGAGCACCAACCCTAATAGTAAAACCCTTAAAAAATTAAATGTTCACGTGAATAGTGAATATGTTACTGTTCATGTGAACAATAATCTAAAAATTTATTTGAAATCCAACTTTATAAAAATTTTAAGCAGTGAAATTTTCTCCGTTCATAATGAACAAATTTTAAGAAAAATTAATGTATTTTAAAAAATATAGAATATAAATATGGTAAAGCCAACTTAGAATTATACTTTATACTAACTATGAATAATCTTA
Organism: Zanthoxylum bungeanum; assembly: GCA_019454045.1. Lineage (NCBI taxonomy): Eukaryota > Viridiplantae > Streptophyta > Magnoliopsida > Sapindales > Rutaceae > Zanthoxylum > Zanthoxylum bungeanum. The sequence goes on along the minus strand of SKCR01035379.1, from coordinate 2,535 downwards.
TAAAATTATGACTACTTATGAAACCCTAGAATTTTCGTCCTTGAATTAAAATTTTTTATTTGTTTTGCACAAAAAAAAAAGATTGTGTTAGCAATAATATTACACAATAGACAGAGAACATGACCATTTTTATTAAATTTATTTCCAGCGGTTTAATAAAAAAAATTAGCAGCAAATTGCTCTAAGGTTAATTTAAACAATTTACGATTAATCGAAAATAGATTAATTTGAAATTAATCGGAAAATGTAAATTTCACTTTTCACATGATTAAGAATAAAAAATTCAAATTTATAACTCAAAATTCTCCAAAAATCACAAAAAATCATTCACTTATGGTTAAAAAAGACGAATTAATTATGAAATTGAGAGAGATGTCTAAAGTCTTATAAAAGAAGAAAAAGATGTCTTTTGCAAATCTTATGATTTTGAAAAATCGAAAAAAATGATTAATCAGTCGAAAATAGAAAATTTTCGGCAACTAACTAAATCGACAATATTTTACAAATTCGAAGTAGTGATTAACAATAAATTGCTAATTAGCTCCATTAATGCAGACCACTTGATCACTTCCAGATCTAGCCGCATACAATCCAGAACCAGAATCAACTTATTCACCCAAAATCCTCAAATCATTTATAAAATATATAGTTTTATAGATACAAATGATATAATAAGCAGTATCTGATAGAAAAAAAATTGCAAAATGAAACACCACATCAAGCTTTGTCCTACACACAAATGTTTCAATCATAAACGATGACAACCAAACCATGTGAACTTATTGCTCCACAATGATCTTTCCAGTAGCATGGCCATCGATACTCTTAGCCCAAGCATCTTCAGCCTTGCTGAGAGGATGCTTTGAGTCGATTACCGTCTTAAGCTTTCCTTCCTTCACCAACTTAACAAGAAAGTCTAGGTTCTCACGCTTGGGAATCAACAGCAGTGGTACCAACTGCTTCTTGGAGAAGGTAAGTTTCTTCCAAGCAAAAGTGAGCATTGCACTGGCCCCCGGAGTGATATCTATTACCTTCCCATTTGTACCCAGATTAGGCTCAAAAGTAGACCAGGAAATGCCCGTTGCACAGTGGATCACTGCATCATATTTCCGACCAGATGGGCTCTTTAGAGCTGCCCCGTCAGGGGTCTTATAATCAAGAACCTCATCAGCCCCTAATCTCTTGACAAATTCGATGTTGCGAGCCCCACAAGTGGCAGTCACATGAGTGTTTCCAAGCTTTGCCAACTGAACGGCGTAGTGACCCACCCCCCCTGAGGCAGCAGTGACCAGAATGTTTTTCTGCTGGCCACTTCCATCAAGCTTGACACCAGCAGATTGACTAAGGGCCTGGTGAGCAGTGAGACCAGCAACAGGTAAGCCAGCACCTTCAGCTGCTGACAATTCTGGCGGCCTAGCAACTGTCAAGCTCTCTTTAACCACAGCAATCTCAGCTAGTCCGCCTCCATTCTGTCATCAGGTAACACAATTTAAAACTGAAACAAAATGGACATATGAGATCTTACAATCAAGGTACGATGTTATATATGTGAAACATGAAACATCAATTTTTCATAAGTTGCACATTCAGCTCAAAAAAAAACAAGGAGGAAGAGCCTGAGAGCAGCCACCGTGATGGAGTAACATCACCTCTCCACAGATTAGAAAAACTGAACCTTCATATGCCAAACACATGGTGAAATGAGGACAGTAGCCACTGAGATATCCAATTACAAGTCCCAAAAATAAAAAAATAAAACTTAAAAATAAAAAATTGTAGTAGTTGTAAATCTAGATATTTGGAGTACATGCCTGTGACCCAGTCTAACAATTACAACAGTATGGGATTCAAAACATTCTTTTCCTTTTCAGAATCTCATCTGACAAAAATAAAATCTTTGAATTGTTGATGTGGATTCAATTGTCTGTAATGGCACATTCTTGCTTTTCATGATTGATCCAAGAACCTTATGAAACACAGAGAACTTATCCAATTCACACCAATAACTGATCACAGTTACCAAAAGATAGTTTCAGTGGGAAAACACAGTTGCTAGCATAGTGAAGAACCTTAACAATGTAAAAACGAGATGCATTTTCCACATATTACTAATTGTTAGGAGTTGCAACCATAACCATATTAATGGAAAGGGAGTTTAGGGTTTAGAGTTCCGTGTATAACTAGAAATTCATCCAGAATAAATTAACAATAAGAAAAAATCAGAAGAGTATCAATGCGCACATACGAGGTGGCTAAGTACAGCTACAACTTTGTCACCCGCTTTGAAATCTTTAACTTCTGATCCTATCCCTATGACCTCTCCAGCTACATCAGTTCCTGTTTCAACAAAAAAAATATTCCTCAGCAAATAATTAACAGAAGTGCAATGGTTCTCCAGAATTATACATGTATACATATAGAGAAACAACTACAGCACAAACCAGAATAAATTCATAGATATTTGATAAAAAAATCAAACAGAAAAGCCAAACTTCCAGTCAACTATTATCCATCCAAGTTTGGCACTGGAAATGT
>SKCR01035378.1:0-144618 GCA_019454045.1 Zanthoxylum bungeanum | reverse complement strand
TGGAGGAAGAAGAGAGCTAGGGCGTGAATGTGGTGAATGTGTCTAGGGTTTTTACCGTGAATGAGCTCTTGGTCCTAAAGGTTTGGTTTGTGTTTCTTTTTATAGGAGTGGGTTAGGGTTGTCCTTGTATGGGTAGGAAATTGAGATATTGTGTAATTATGGGGAATATCTATTTAGGTTGTTATAAGGAAATGATCTCTTTAATTTAGGGAGATGATTTGTTTTAGTTTAGGAAAAGGATTTATGGGATTTGATTTGATTTGTTTAATTTAGGCATGAGATTTTATTTGATTTATTTAATTTAGGCATGTGATTTATTTATATTGGGAAGGTGATTTAATTTGATTTTAAAATTTGTTTAATATGTTGGGTATTTTTTGGATGGGTTTGATGGGCTTGGGCGTGTGATTGGTTCTTTGGTGGGCTTGGGCGTGTGGGTTAAGGATGAATTTTAAAACAGAGATCCAACGAGCGAACCCGATGCTAAGCAAACGAATTAAGTCCAACAGTGTATTGATTTCTGAATTTTCCCTTCCGACGTCCGTTTCCCGCGACTTCCGCAACTTATCGGGTAGTACCTCCATATGAGGCTCATCATCGGGACTTATATGCAAAAATGCAGTGCCTACAGTCTCCCCCACTTTGTTGCCTACACACGCATTTGAGTAGCGTTTGATAACACGTTCGAACGGTAAACAAAATGCACGCGTTTGAGTAGCGTTTAATAACGCGTTCGAATGGACCGAGGCAAAATGCATACGTTCGTGTAGCGTTTGATAACGCGTTCGAACAGGATCACAAAAACAACATCTATAAGCACATAAACACATGCACGAGTGTTTCCCCAAGCGGTACGTGGAGTTGTATCCCAAGTACATATCGTACTACCTTCCATTCCGATTTGTCTACGGAATTTACGTCTGGGTTTCCATCCGATACACCACGAGAAGTAACACTCAATCACTCATCCAACAACAATAACATACATGAACCAACAATATGCATGCGAAGAGATACTAATAAATAATTGACAAAGATGAACGAGAGTAAATAAAAGGGTGCCCCCAGGCCTTACCTTTTAAGTCGCCTCTTGGAAGTGTGTTACATGGCCTTTGGAAGGGTTAATGCTCCGCAACTCCTCCGGTTCACTGGTTCACTATTTTCCTTCGTTGCCTCGCTGTTTTAGGCTGTTGTTTCCTCTGTTTTTGCTGTTGTTTTCTGGTCGTTGTTTTGGTTAATGTTTGCGGTATTTATGGCAGTTTTAGGTGACTGTTTTTACGATTTAAGGGTGCGTTTTTGTTACAGTTTTTATGCGGTTTAAGGTAGTTTTTGGGTGCAACTTCGGGCTGTGTTTTGCGGTAATGGTGGGTAGTTTTTCAGGGTGCTATTTGGCATGAATTATGGCAGTTTTAGGCTGTGGTTTTCGGTGATTGTAGGGCACTTTTAGGTGCAGTTTTGTGATAAAAGAATGGCTGTGTTCAGGGACTGGTTGCGCGGTAATTAAGGGGTTTCATGGGACTAGTTTGTGGCAAATATGGTGCATTTTAGTGGCTGGTTTTTAGTGATGATGGGGCTGGTTTGTGGTGATATTTTCGGTGATGGAATGGGCTGTGATGGTGCGGTGTTGGAGGGCTATTGGAGACTGTGATGGTGCGGTTTTGGAAGGGGTTTTTAGAGACTGTTTCACGGCATTAGAAGAGGGGTTTTAGAGCTTGCTGGTTTCGGTGGTGGAAGGCTATTTTTCTTTGCTTAGGGCGTGAGTGTGCTAGCCAGGGGAAGAATGGTTTGGTTTGTGCTCCTTTTTATAAGAAAGGTTTAGGGTTTTCCTTGTACGGGAAGGGAATAAATCATGCAATTATTGGGGATATCTTTTAATTAGTGTGTGGTAGGAAAAGATCCATTCAATTAGGAAGGTGATTTGTTTTAGTTTAGGAAAGGGATTTAGGGGATTTGATTTGATTTATTTAATTTAGGCATGTGATTTGATTTGATTTATTTAATTTGAGAAGGTGATTTGTTTGGATTTTAACATGTGTTTAATGTGTTTATTATTTTTTGGAGGGGATTTGGGCGTGCGGCTTGGCCTTTTTGGTGGGCTTGGGCGTGTGGGTTGGTGGTGTGTGGGCTTGGGTATGTGGCTTGGTGTAGGTTGCGGGGTTTTGGGCAGAGGATAAATTTTAAAACAGAGGTCCAACGAGCGACCCCGAAGCTAAGCAAACAAATTAATTCCAACAAGGTATTGATTTCTGAATTTTCCCTTCCGACATCCATTTCCCGTGACTTCCGCTACTTAAAGGGTAGTGCCTCTGTTTGAGGCTCATCATTGGGACTTATATGCAAAAATACAGTGCCTACAGGTACGGACTGGCAGGACATGTAACAGTTACCAAAAGAAATGTGAATTAATGAGGTTCAGGTGGTAGATTGTGATTGTGTCAGATGACAGAGCTACTATTTATAGAGTGATTTTGGAAAAGAGCTTGTGCAACGATAACAGGGGAACGTGGCTGACGTCATGAGTTGGTGTAATAGTATAATTTGATCTAGTATATAAAGAGGTTGAAGATTCATTTTAAAAGGTTGTTCAATTATCTTCTAGCAAGATATATCATTTTCACCATTTGTAAGGAGAGAAAAGAGTTTCGAGTTAAAGAGAGATAAAGAGATCGGGTTGACCCAAAGTGGTAATAAAAGTTCTTATTCCTTTTGGGTCGGTGGACGTAGGTCGGATCCATTCCGCCGACCCATGTTAAATCCTCTATTTTTTCTGTGTATTTTATTATTTTCCTGTTAAGTTTGCATTTGGTTCCGAAAAACCAAATAAATTCACTACGTGTGGGAGGTTTGTTCGAGGAGTGATTTTCCTGAATCGCCCCTGGAATAAAAATCAGTCGTCAACATTTGGCATCGTCTGTGGGGAATTCTCACAAAAAGCAGCAAACATATTAAGGCGATGGCAGGAACGGGAACCATAGATATTCAAAGGCTTCGACAACGGAGTGGATGGAGAAAATGGAAGAGACCATACGGAATGAGAGGGAAGAAGCTCAGAATAAATGGGAAGCAACTCAAACCTTCATGAAGGTCATGATGGAGAAGTTGGAAAAGTTGGAAAAGAAGGCGGGAGAAAGCGGGAAAGCGGGCTCTAGCAAAAGAAAAGAGGAAATAGTAAGATGAAAAAGAATCGCCAGAGTGGAAGAGGATGGTGAAAATTGGAAGAGGAGTACCCATAGAATGAGGTATGTAGTCATTGTTGGTTCCATATCGGCGGGGGAGTTGTGGGAATAAGGGGAAGGCATGCAAACTCCAGAATCTTCCACCAACAACCTATGTTTCGCGGAGAGTGACATGGAACGACACTTGGGGGAAGGGTATGAAGCTCCCAATTACTAGAGATATCTTGCTCATAGTGGAAGATGAGGGGAAACCCGTGAACGTGAGCATGACAGCTCAGAGAACCAGATGAGGAGTTGGTGTCGATAGGAGATGAAAAAATGGGAAGAAACTATGAAAGGGGGTAGTGGCGAACGGGACGTTTAGGCAGCATCCCATTTCACGAAGGAAGTTATGACAATGGAGTTTCCAAGAAGATTCACCATGCCTTCTATGGGTGTTTACAAAGACAGCATAGACCATAAGTCGTATGTTGAGAAATTCGTTCGGACGATGGAGATTCAAGGAATGGCCGGAGAGGCCATTTTCAACGTATTCCCTTTAACCTTGGGCGGGTCAGCCAACCTGTGGTTCAAGAACTTGATCCCGAGGAGTATCAGCAGCTTCGCACAGTTGAGGAAATCATTTGTGAGCCACTTCAAAGGAGCATGCGTACCTAGGAAGACAGTGAGGTAAATAAGGATGATGAAACAAATGGATGACGAGCCCTTTAAAAGTTTTGTTGACAGTTATTATAGCTTGGTGTTAAAGATCAGGGCGTATGATTCCCCGGAGGCCTTAGAAAGTTTTAAATGAGCTCTCAAGGTCGGGAAATTATGGTATCACCTGAGGAATCAGGAGATACCGGACTATGTTATGACTTTGGAACAAGCGTGGAAGTTCGTTTCAATGAAGGAATAGTAGAAAATCGCCTGATGAAGGGCTGCTACTCAGATATCAAAAGCACCCAAGCCGGAGAATCGGCGCGATACGGGTAGAGATCAAAGTGGGTTGGCCCTGAGATAGAAGGAATTCAGACCAATGACTCAGAACAATCCAATACATAAGAGAAGGCCACCGATCAAGGTCGCCCATGTCGCTGGAGGTTCGACGTACATCACATTGAATAGACTATTGTCCCAGATAGTTCGAGAAATCCAGGATAGGGCCTGCTGCTTGAGCCTGATCCAAGGAGATTTTCAATCGAGAAGAGAGATATCAGGGCTTATTGCGCACACCACAATGTAAATGAGCATGCGATAGAAAGATACAGAGACCTGCAGGAGCAGGTGGAAGACCTGGCAAAAAATGACTACTTGAAGGAGTGCATAGACCACGAAGCCATGAAGGTCGGATAGCGGAATGAGCAGAGGCCGATGTAAAGAGAAAGTGAGATAAGTAAAGGAATCCGACCTGGTAAAGAAGAAAGAAGAGAATCTAATACCAAGCACCTCGGTATGCCAACCCGATGATAGACATAGGGTTTTTCATATCTTGTGCTTATGTATGGATTATGTAAGCTCTACTTGAAGGTTGATGCCATGGGAACAGGGCAGAGGATAAGTTTCTGACACAATGAAGAGTGTGAAAGTGGTTGGATTACAAGTTATCACGAATCAATGAGCATAACGTGCGACAGTGGACAATAATGGCAGGGAAACGTGGCTGACATCACGAATTAATGAGCATAACATTCAATAGTGGTCAATAATGGCATGGAAACGTGGCTGACGTCACATGTTTATGTAATACTAGATCTAGACGTACTATATAAATGGGATGAACACTCAGTTTTATGGGTTGATTTTTTCTTTGAAGCAATTAAAAAACATTTTTGATCACTTGTAAAATCCCTATAAAGCTTAGTGTGAAAAAGAAAGAGAGAAAGTCGGTCAGACCCGAGGTGGTAATAAGATTTCTTTTTTTTTTTTTGCATCCGTGGATATAGGTTGGAGTCACTCTCCACTGAACCACGTTAAATCCTTAATTTTTTTGTGATTTCTTAGTCGCTTGCTAAGTTTTCTTTTGGTTCCTAACAAACCAAACAATTTAACTGTTTGGGGGAGGTTTGTTCGATTAGTAAGTTCCCTAAATTATCTCTGGAACGAAGAATAATCGTCAACAAGAGTGTTACTTATCTAACACTTTTGAACATATCAAAGAATCTAAAAAAAAAAATAACCTTTGAGAAAATATTTTTGATGTGATTTAAACACTCTTAAACTGACACTTAATAGCTTATGCACACATTTGATGAAGTTTTAATAACTTATGTGCACGTTGTATGGATGTATATATCTTTTGAATATATTCTAACTCAATATATTTTATCAAAATGTATACTTTGGTTAGATTGTTGTAAGATGATGGAAATGTTTGATAATTATGACCAAAGTATACTTTGGTTACTTGTATATCACCGAGCTGGAATCAAACTATGTTGCTTTGTATACTCAAGTTGGAATCTAATCTCGTCCGGATTGCTAGCCTTATCTTTTTCTTTTTCTTTTTCTGAGAAGATTGCCAGCCTCGATCAACTTAAAAAATTGGGGAAAGAGCTTGAACTTGGGATCGACAGACCAGTATGGGCCGAAAAAGAAAGGCACATTCTCATTGGGCTAAGTGAGGGTAAGCCCACTTCATAGCCTAACGATTTGAGAATCGAGGAGGAAAAAATCCGAATAGTCCAAAAGCCATTAATAATCAGTTAGCTGTCAATATTATTAAAATTTGGACCATGGCATTGGCATTATCAACGTTACAGGTTTTCATTATGAATGATATGTGTGTGTGAATTATCTCAGTTAGTAAAATCGTCAAAATTGTTACAAGAGCTATGGAATTACTAAACGCTAATAATATATGATATAATATGTGACAGGCTATCGCTATCAAGTCTTAATGAATAGTGTCACCATTCTGTGAACAACAAAATAAAATTCTTAGGGACACCCACAACTTCATGTGTTCCATATTGTTACTTGGAAAAATTTCAGAGCTGTATTTATCATTCTATCTCCATTTTGAAACACAAACTTTTTAAGCCTTCAATCATCATTTATTCAACATTTAAATATGGCTTCCTTTTGCTCACTGTTGGCTACTTTCATAATGTTGATGGCTTTGGATCAAATACATGCACAATTCTCTACAATATCAGCTGCCCCTGCATTCTTGCCAATTGCTCCTCCTTTACCTTCAACTTCAGCTCCTGAAATGACTCCTAGTCCTGGTGGCAATGACATGGCTCCTTCGCCCCCCGAGTCGTCGCTGCCCACAATTCCTTCAACACCAAGTCCACTGGCTGAGGCTTTACCGGCTTCTTCCTCGGTTGCTTTAGCTTCAAAAGGACCTCTCAATTTTGCTGCTTTTGTAGCTCTGCTACTGCTGCATGCAGCTTGCTTGGATTTAAGCTATTCTTAGTGGGCAGCTTCAGTTATTGTTGTTAGTGGTTTGTATATTTGTTTTGGGGTGGTGGTATAGAGTGAGTGATGCCTTTGTGATATTACTGAGTCAAGTGTATGGCATTTTTTTTTGGTGCATTTTGATAGGATAAATGAACTTCTCAAATGAATAAATTAAGTTCTTTCAATTGTTCATGTACTTTCATTATGCAACAATGAAGCTTTGTATTAGAGATGGCAATCAGACATCCACCCTTATCCCGATTATAATTTATGACAAAAAAAAATTATTTCAAATCTCGATCAATTTTTAATCGAGACAAAAATTCGTCTTGTAAATAGACTTCGCCACTGATTCGGTTCGGTTTCGATTTTTTTTTTAACTTTAAAATTTTAATTTTAGTTTCTTAAAAAAATAAAAATGAGATTTCAAAATTATTTAAAATTATTAATTTGAATTTATATTACATTAAATTAAAAACTTAAATTAAAGAGTTTGAAATTAAATTTTTAAAAACTAAAGTTGTCTATGTATCCTCTATGGGTGAGAGGAATCAAAGCTCACATAATTCCATTTTATTTTTTAGATAGTTCCTCATTATAAATTTACAATTATTTATTCATCAATCATCATCAATTTTTAAATCGAGAAAAAATGTTAGGGTTGGTGCTCAGAGTGTCAATCCGGATTGTATTTATGTCTGATTCATAAATACGAGCAATTCTATTTTCCATAATATTACTTAATTTAATGGTAGCACCCATGTATTTTATACACTTATTCGATCTAATTCCGATTAGATATCTGATTATGATTAGATTGAAACTAAATCTAATTTAGTGATACGTGTATATTAGACAAAGACCCTAGGATTTATAATATAGTGCGCAGTTACAACGTAACTTGTAATTGACATTGGGAAGCGCACTATAAGATGTATATCCTAAAATAAAGTTCCTGGTCAAGATTTACTAACACAGGTCGGTTAGTAAAATTCGCTGAGACCAGTACATGTCGTATATCGTGACTTGGTCCGATGGTTTATCCCAGTGAACCATGAGTCTCGGGAGACTCGTATAGACATGTATGTGTTTATTTGATAAGACATTGAACGACTCACTGAAGATTTCCTAATAGATGGTACACCAACGTCAATAGGAATCGTCTCGCGTTGAGCGAGCATAGTGATCCTTCGACTTGAGATACCATAGTGGGATATATTAGTTATCCTCCAAACTTTGATGGCTGTCACGTCCCCGATGTATTTAGATCAAACCTCCGCTTGTTCGTTGAGTGTGGACTGATGCTCATGATATCTAGTGCGTATCAAGATAGGATCCGCCAGTCTTGTGTACAGGGCATAGACATCCCCACGTGTTTACGATCTAGTAAATCCATGACCGTGGTATAACTTCGAAAATTAGTTCCGAGTGTTATTTAGAGATCGTAAATTGAAAGTCGACTATATTATACCGAACGGATTTGACGTTCTCATATATATCCCAGGTATAATATGGATAGCCTGTGACGGAGGGATTATACGTATGTAATGACCTCGACTTGCATAGTTTAGCGAGATTATTTGTGGTCGTCATAATCCATGAGTGGGTGGATTATGGACACGAAATTGGATTTCGTGACGGATAAACCTAAACTTAAAGAGTCTCACAATATGAAGTATACTCGTTGAGCACTTGGGCAACACGATATGAATAATACGGATTATTCATAATACTTCACCGGATTAAATGAGTTAATTCGGATCGTTTAATCGGTTAAACGATAACACATGCTTTAGGGGATTTTGGTCAATCCTAATTATTGTGTATTTATATTTGATACATAATACGATTAGATCACATTAATTATTTGTCAAATGAGATTTTGACACATGCCATAAATATATGTATTTGTTATTTAATGTAAATAAAATACATATATGGATGTTATTTAATTATTTAGTTATTTAATTGTTAAATAATTAAATAATTGAAAATTAAATATCTTATCCATTTGTCATAATTAGTATGATAAATGGTGATATATAATTGGAACACATTGCATGACTTTATTAAAGTAAATGTGTGAAAATTTGATTCTTCACCAAAAATATTTACTTTAAATAATTGGATTACTTTTGAAATTAAATTAAATAGTTTGAATTAAATTTTTAAAAAATTAAGTTGTCTACGTATCCTCTAGGGTGAGAGGAATCAAAACTCACGTAATTCCATTATATTTTTTTAGATAGTTCCTCATTATAAATTTACAATTATTTATTCATCAATCATCATCATTATTTGTGTCTGTTGTTGATCTTTCAGCTCTCGTTCCGCTTGCACTTGCGGATGCATTGTCGAACAAGTCTTCAAAATCGAGGGCATCTTCTTGTTGCCTCAAATGAGCTCGGGTCCAATCATTCACACATGTTGTTGCTTCTAAAGTGCTTGGATGTAATGAAGATTGTCTCGCTTCCAAAATATTGTCACCTAAGCTGAAGGCTTGTTCAACCGCTACGGTAGAAATGAGTGTTGCCAGCACCTCTTTAGCAATAATTGATAAAACAAGATAGATATTTTGATGTCGGTTCCACCAATCAAGTACTTGAAAATTTTTACTTACTAAACTTTCTGGAGGAAACTCGAAATTGATAGATAACGGAGGAATTATACATTTGCCATGATCTCGACCTATATGATCCAGTGAGTTTATCTGTGGTCGTCATAATTTACGGGTGGTTAAATTATGGACACGAAATTAGATTTCGTGACGGATATGCCTGAATCTAGAGAGTCTCACTAATGAAATATACTCGTACAGCACTAGGGCAACATTTATGAATAATAATGATTATTTATAAGTCGTTTAAAGGTTAAACGAAAAATACATGCGAAGGGACATAATAGTCATTTCTTAATTTTTGTGTATTTGCATTTAATGATAGATTTTATCAAATACACATTAATTAAATGTCAAATTGTGATATTTGACTAATATCATAAATATATATGTATTTGAATATTTATGTAAATATAATACATATATTTAATATATTTGTATTTAAATAATTATTTAATTATTTAATTGTTAAATAATTGAATTAATTAAAAAATATAAATATCCTATGTTGTGATATTTTTGGAAATGGCATGATTTGCTTTTGTTGACTTGTTGAATATTCATTAAAGTTGTAATGATCATTTTATCAAGTTGATATAGCAAATTTAATGAAACAAAAATAAATATCTAGATATTTCCTACACACCAAATTCGGCCAAGCCCTTTTAGAGGAGGTATAAATTGTTTTGTTTCATTCTAGGGTTATATAAGTTCATTAGACATAAAAACAAACACAAAAGTAGTTGGGAGAAAAGTTTGGAGAAAGGAAGAAAAGCTTGGAAATCTTTAGCATTTGTAAGTTTTCTTTCAAATCTTCCAACATGAAAAATGTTTCTAACATCCTTAATTCATCTTGTGTTACTTTGATGTTGTCTCTTAACTTATAGTTTGTGTTTTAATTGATTGTGAACTTGAAAGAAAGATGTTTGCATGTATGGTTATAAAGTGAGCTTGAAATGGTTTCAATGGCTCTCTTTTGATTATTTGATAATCATGTTTCCATTCTAGAGTTGTTGAGTCACTCCTTGATTACCTAGAATTTTTCTAGAGTTATTTCAAAGTGGTGAGACTTATTTGGTGTTGTAAAGAATGAAATGAAGTGTTGGATTTTAAAGATTTGGTAATATTGGTCAATTTGGTGAAATTGTAAAATTAGGATTTTTAACCCTTTCGAAATTTGGGAATTTTCATATATGTGATGTATTATAGTGTGTATATGATGCATAAAATTTTTGGGTTGATTGGATTTGATCTTGACATGTTTTGAACATAAAAGGACTAAATTGCAAAATCTGAAAATTTGTGGGTGCTCTCGGCAATTAGGCAAAAGTTTGGGATTTTGTTGCAATCTGATTTTGATGTATTAGATATGTTGGAAATCATTTTAGAAATGATTTAGAATCATTCAAAATTATATTTGACAATTTTAGGACTAAAATGATCAATTTGCAAAGTTGTGGGGTATTTCTGTAATTACCAAGAAATTTCATTTCTTGTATAATTTTTCAGAATTTGATAATTGGATAATTAAATAAATAAGTTTATTTAATTGATCCAAGAAAAATTTTGAAATCGGAAAATTTTGATTTTCCGCGATTCCGCTGCGTTACCGGATTTTCGCCATAAAACCCCTACAAAATAGTATCAGAGCGAGTCTGATTCTGGCCTCCCTAATATGATTATGTATTTTAAATTCAATTTTTATTTAATCTTTACTTGATACATACATGTGTTTATTTGATTTGATTAAATAAAGTATAAAACATCTTTTGCGGAAAATCTATAATTAATAAGGTTTATGTTAATTATATATTTGAAGCATATTACATGGTCTGTCTTGTCATTACGGTTTATGAATATTTTTCTGTGCCTACATCCGAGACCGTGCCACTACTGTGAGGGTGTAGCCGATTGAAATTTATTTATGTCGGATGTATATTAGATACTAGATAAATTCAAGCGAAAGAGGAATCCCGAACATGTCAAAGCTGTCAGGGTTACGCAAGTACCTTGAGTTTATCATTGACGAGTTTAACCTTGGTACGTCTCCTTGTGAACGTGCCAAAGCTGTCCCAACGAGAAACGACCAGGACCGAAAACCGAGGAGTCACTATTGAGTGATTGACAATGAGTTGTCTACCTTATGAATATACGTAGGCGAGACCGTGCCACTGCGGTGAGCTGAAATATATTCGTGGGATCCACCTTTCACTATTTGTATTTAATTTAATTATTAAATCTTTGTATTCTGTTTGGGGATTATAGTATTGCATGATTTAGTGGGAGAGGTATTTTTAGATTAAAAATCCATGATCTAGTTAATGTTTTAGATATTATATGAAACTGTTTTTTATCTGCTAACCATTTTTCGTAATCTATGTGATAGATTTGCGATGGCAGCACCCTCTTCTAATCAGTTTGCGCGTATGTTGGATACGAACAAACTCAAAGGCGCTGAGAACTTCGCCGATTGGGACTTGGATTTAAGGATTGTCCTTGATTCCAAGAAGTTGGGATATGTTCTTTAGGGTCCGCTGCATTTTGCTATGTCTGAGGACGCAACACCGGAGGAACACCAATTTTCCAAGCTTGGAAAAATGATAATTTAAAAGTTAAATCATACATCTTAAGATCGCTGAAGGAAAGTAAGAAACTGAAGCCTGGAGAGATGCAGTTGCGCTTTGGGAGTGGAGACTCTCTGGATGCAGTTGCAGTGGGAGTATGCGAGATCCCTTTTTCCGAATGGGAAACTTTTGCTGTATGACTGCTACCTTGTACCAGAATGTGTAGCTAATATTATATCTCTTTTGTATTAGATACAGAAGGTTATCGTATTAATATTAAGAACTGTTCTTTGTATTTATATGATAAACGTAATATTCAGATCCTTTGTTGTCCAAATGATCATGGTTAGGAATGGTTTGATACCATATCTCACCATTGAATCCTATCCAACTTGTGAATCGTGTATTCAGGGTAAGATGACGAAAGCCCCATTTTCTGGTGTTGGACATCACGCCAATAACTCACTGGAACTCGTACATTCTGATGTATGTGGTCCACTAAGTCAAACTGCTCACAATGGTTATTCGTACTTCGTTACATTTACCGATGATCTGTCATGGTACTGTTATGTCTACCTGATGCGACATAAATCGGAAACCTTTGAAAAGTTCAAAGAGTTCCGAAATGAAGTAGAAAAACAGACTGGTCAATATATTAAATGCCTTCGATCTGATCGAGGCGGCGAATATATGAGCAGTGAGTTCATGGATTATATGAAGGAGAATGAGATTCTCGCTCAATATACTCCTCCAGGTACTCCACAACACAATGGAGTGTCTGAGAGGAGAAATCAGACTTTATTGGATATGGTCCGATCAATGTTGAGTTTTACAGATTTGCCCTATTACTTATGGGGCTACTCTCTTTTAACAGCTGCACATCTTTTGAATAAGATTCCTTCAAAAGCTGTACCTACGACTCCATATGAGATATGGACCGGTAGGAGACCAAATCTTAGTTATATTAAGGTTTGAGGTTGTCTTGCCTATGTCAGGATGACTCAGCAGGATAAGCTTTCGCCTCGAGGGTAAAAGTTTAGGTTTGTTGGATATCCTTCGAACACAAGGGGATATCAATTATATGATATCGAGTATCGAAATATGTTCGTAGCTTGCTTCGTAAGATTTCTAGAAGTAGAATTTTTGTCAGAAGGTGGTAATCATAGACAGATTGAACTCGATGAAGTCCAACCTGAAAACAACGAACCAACGGAGGAAACTGAGATTCAAGTAGATGAAAAACCTTCAACACACACACTCCGTAGGTCACAAATGGTATTTAGACCTCCTGAACACCTGTATTTGATACAAGAAAATAGTCTCGATGTTCTCTTAGTTGAAGAGACTGATCCTTTTACATGCCTATAGAGAATCGATGTTGGACATCGACTCCGTGAAATGGCAATGTGCCATGAGATCAGAGTTAGACTCAATGCATGAGAATTAAGTTTGGGACTTAGTTCCGCTTCCCGAAGGAATTGTTCCTATCGGTTGTAAATGGGTTTACAAGAGAAAGCGCGGGTCTGACGGTAAGGTTGAAACTTACAAGGCCCGACTGGTAGCAAAATGTTACACGCAGTGACCTGACGTCGACTACGATGAAACTTTTTCGCCAGTAGCAATGTTTAAGTCTATTAGGATTTTACTTTCTATAGCTACGTATCATGATTACGAGATTTGGAAAAATGATGTCATAACGGCTTTTCTAAATAGATTTCTTGATGAAGAAATCTATATGGAACAGCCGGAAGGATTTACGTCCAGCGAAAACTCGGGTATGGTATGTAAGCTTAAGAAGTCCATTTATGGACTTAAACAAGCTTCAAGAAGTTGGAATCTTCGATTCGATGAGATTATTAGATCGTCTGGTTTTCTCAAGAATTCGGAAGAATCTTGTATGTATCAGAAGGCTAGTGGGAGCATGGTAGTATTTTTAGTCCTTTATGTTGACGACATCATAATCATTTGGAATGATATAGGGATGTTACAAGGTGTCAAAGCATATCTCTGTAATAATTTCTCCATGAAGGACCTGGGAGAAGCTTCTTATGTTTTAAGGATAAAACTCTATAGAGATAGACAAAGGAAGCTGATTGGGTTATCCCAATCAACGTACATAGATAAGATCTTGGAATGGTATAATTTTGGTAACTGTAAGACAACAAACATACCGTTCAGACATGGGATTAATCTTTCGAAGAAGATGAGTCCACAAACAGAAGATGAGAAGGTTAGAATGTCTAACCAACCTTATACTTCGTGTTTGGGTAGCATAATGTATGCCATGTTATGTACTAGGCCTGATATCAGTTTCGCTGTTAGCATAACTAGTAGATATCAGTCCAATCCAGGAAATGACCATTGTATGGCCATTAAACATATCTTGAAGTATCTTAAAGGTACTAAGGATAAGTTGATAATTTATAGAGGAAATAAACTGCAAGTTAACGGGTATACGGATTCTAACTTCCAATCGGATCCCGATGATAGAAAGTCTACATCTGGATTCGTCTTTACCCTTAACGGAGGTGCAGTTTGCTGGAAGAGTTCCAAACATGGGTCAACATCAGATTCCACCATAGAGGTGGAATACATTGCAGCTTCTAAAGCTGGAAATGAAGCTATATGAATTAGGAACTTTATCACAGAATTGTGAGTTGTCCCAAGTATCGAGAATGCGATTCCGTTATACTGTGATAATACTGGAGCCATTGCGCAAGCAAAGGAACCGATGGCGAATCAGAAGTCGAAGCATGTGGAACGGAAGTACCACATCATTCGATAGATTGTGTCACGAGAGGATATTATCGTGTGCAAGGTACCGAGTGAAGATAATGTAGCAGAGCCGCTTACGAAAGCCATACCTCCGAAGTTGTTTGATAAACATGTTGAGTCGATGGGTATTAGATACAATTGATACTGGCACTAGAGCAAGTGAGAGATTTTGTTGGGGTTGGTGCTCAGAGCGCCAATTTCCGATTGTATTTCCTAGAAAATACTATTGTAAAACGTTTTATTATAAATAAAATAAGCAGTTTCTATAATATAATATATCTTTTAATATGGTAAAGACGTAATAAACCTTAGGATGATTAGTCATGATACTGTTGCAAAAGCGTAGAAACTGACATTGAGTTATATCATGACGTTGTCATTCTCAGACAGTTCCTGGTCAAGGTTTACACTACTTTGTCAGTAAAGTAAACCCGTTGAGACCGGTACATGTCGTATACTGGAATATATGATTCCAATGTTTCTCAATGAACCGTGAGTCTTGGGGACTTGTATAGACGTGTAGGTGTTTATAACGAATAAACATTGAACGACTCACCAAAGATTCTTAATGGATGGTACACCAACGTCAATAAGAATCTTCTCGGGTTGAGTAACATTTGTGATTCTTCAACTTGAGATACCACTGTGGGCACATGAGACATCTTCCACACTTAGATGGCAGTCACGTCACCGATCTATTTAGATCAGACCTCTGCATGTTCGTTGGGTGTGGACAGATCCTCAGGGTGTCATGTGTGTGTCAAGATAAGATCCGTCAGTTATGTATACAGAGCATAGGTAGTCCATTTATGATTAGCAATCAGATAAAAACCATGGGCCCGTGGTACACTTTAGAAGTCAGTTCTAAGTGTTCTTTTAGAGATTGCTAATAGAGACGTCGACGGGATAGTCCCTATAGAGATTTGACGTTTACATCTATATCTCTGGGATATATCCGGATACCTGTGACAGAGGAATTATACATTTGCCATGACCTCGACCTATATGATTCAGCGAGTTTATCTGTGGTCGTCATAATTTACGGGTGGGTAAATTATGGACACGAAATTGGATTTCGTGACGGATATGCCTGAATCTAGAGAGTCTCACTAATGAAATATACTCGTAGAGCACTAGGGCAATATTTATGAATAATACTGATTATTTATAAGTCGTTTAAAGGTTAAACGAAAAATACATGCGAAAGAGACCTAATAGTCATTTCCTAATTTTTGTGTATTTGCATTTAATGATAGATTTTATCAAATATACATTAATTAAATGTCAAATAGTGATATTTGACTAATATCATAAATATATATGTATTTGAATATTTAATGTAAATATAATACATATATTTAATATATTTATATTTAAATAATTATTTAATTGTTAAATAATTAAATTAATTAAAAAATATAAATATCCTAAGTTGTGATATTTTTGGAAATGGCATGAGTTGCTTTTGTTGACTTTTTGAATATTCATTAAAGTTGTAATGATCATTTTATCAAGTTGATAAAGCAAATTTAATGAAACAAAAATAAATATCTAGATATCTACACACCAAATTCGGCCAAGCCCTTTTGGAGGAGGTATAAATTGTTTTGTTTCATTTTAGGGTTTCATAAGTTCATTAGACATAAAAACAAACACAAAAGTAGTTGAGAGAAAAGTTTGGAGAAAAGAAGTAAAGCTTGGAAATCTTTAGCATTTGTAAGTTTTCTTTCAAATCTTCCAACATGAAAAATATTTCTAACATGCTCAGCTTCATCTTGTGTTGCTTTGATGTTGTCTCTTTACTTATAGTTTGTGTTTTAATTGATTTTGAACTTGAAAGAAAGATGTATGCATGTATGGTTATAAAGTGAGCTTGAAATAGTTTCAATGGCTCTATTTTGATTATTTGATAATCATGTTGTCATTCTAGAGTTGTTGAGTGACTCCTTGGTGACCTAGAATTGTTCTAGAGTTATTTCAAAGTGGTGAGACTTATTTGGTGTTGTAAAGAATGAATTAAAGTGTTGGATTTTAAAGATTTGGTAATATTGGTCAATTTGGTGAAATTGTAAAATTAGGGTTTTTAACCCTTTCGAAATTTGGGACTTTTCATATATGTGATGTATTATAGTGTGTATATGATGCATAAAATTTTTGGATTGATTGGATTTGATCTTGACATGTTTTGAACATAAAAGGACTAAATTGCAAAATCTGAAAATTTGTGGGTGCTCTCGGCAATTAGGCAAAAGTTTGGGATTGTGTTGCAATATGATTTTGATGTATTAGATATGTTGGAAATCATTTTAGAATTGATTTAGAATCATCCAAAATTATATTTGACAATTTTAGGACTAAAATGATCAATTTGCAAAGGTTTGGGGTATTTCGGTAATTACCAAGAAATTTGATTTCTTGTATTTTTTCAGAATTTGATAATTGGATAATTAAATAAATAAGTTTATTTAATTGATCCAAGAAAAATTTTGAAATCGGAAAATTTTTATTTTCCTCGATTCCGCTGCGTTATCAGATTTTCGCCATAAAACCCCTACATTATTCATAATACTTCACCGGATTAAATGAGTTAATTCGGATCGTTTAATCTGTTAAACGGTAACACATACTTTAGGGGATTTTGGTCAATCCTAATTATTGTGTATTTGTATTTGATACATAATACGATTAGATACACATTAATTATTTGTCAAATGAGATTTTGACACATGCCATAAATATATGTATTTTTTATTTAATGTAAATAAAATACATATATGGATGTTATTTAATTATTTAATTGTTAAATAATTAAATAATTGAAAATTAAATATCTTATCCATTTGTCATAATTAGTATGATAAATTGTGATATATAATTGGAACACATGACATGACTTTATTAAAATAAATGTGTGAAAATTTGATTTGTCACCAAAAATATTTACTTTAAATAATTGGATTATTTTTTAAATTAAATTAAAGAGTTTGAAATTAAATTTTTAAAAACTTAAATTGTCTACGTATCCTCTAGGGGTGAGATGAATCAAAACTCACGTAATTCCATTATATTTTTTAGATAGTTCCTCATTATAAATTTATAATTATTTACTCATCAATCATCATCATTATCTGTGTCTGTTGTTGATCTTTCAGCTCTCGTTCCGCTTGCACTTGCAGATGCATTGTCGAACAGGTCTTCAAAATCGAGGTCATCTTCTTGTTGCCTCAAATGAGCTCGGGTCCAATCATTCACACATGTTGTTGCTTCTAAAGTGCTTGGATGTAATGAAGACTGTCTCGCTTCCAAAATATTGTCACCTAAGCCGAAGGCTTGTTCAACCGCTACGGTAGAAATGGGTGTTGCCAGCACCTCTTTACCAATAATTGATAAAACAAGATAGACATTTTGATGTCGGTTCCACCAATCAAGTACTTGAAAATTTTTACTTACTAAACTTTCAGGAGAAAACTCGAAATTGGTAGATAAATAATTATCTAATTACGGGTTGTTAGTCGGCTATCCCTCTGTTTTTTATTTCGTTGGAGTAAATAACGATCACCTACGCTAAGTCTTGAATGTATTACAGGTTCGCTTCTAGATTATCATGATGATTGCATGTTATATAAAGTTAATTGATAATTTTTACATGAATCCGATTAATTTAATTATATTTTAATGAATTTCAATTTTTGTATATTTTAGTGAATTTCAATTTGTGATAATTTAAGATTTTTCATGATGTTAATTGATAAATTTAAAATTTTTCCCGGACCCAAGACATGAAAATCAATTCCAGACCCGGATTCATGTTCGGATTTTGCCATCCCCCATGTACACTTGCATTCTGGCAAAAAGGGTATTCATTGATTTGAAAACAGAGAAGAAAGTAAAGATTTCACAGACTATAGATGATCTCTACAGAATATATCTCCACCATTTACTAGGAAAACAAAAATCTGACGCAAACACTACATTTTAAACATTCTAGTTGAGCTAAAAAAATCTCCACCATTTACATGCCATCATTTTATACAAACTGTGTTCTACAGATTATGCAACTTGCTTGAATGCAACCCACAAACATCTACATAGGTGAAACTGCGGCCTTGAGATGTTGAATACCCACTAAATAGCTTCCCAAAAAATCCCCCCTTCAATATGTTGAAGGCAAAAGGGCTGTGTTTCTTGAGTGAGTCTTTAGCTATGTGCTTTCTCAGCTTTGAATTTTCATCCTTCAGCACTCCCACAGCCGTACTGAGCTGTCTAATTACTTCTATCTTTTCTTCATCCTTCTGCTTTAGTTGATCCTTCTGCCTCTGGTTCTCCTCTTTCAGTGTCTCTATTTCTTCCCTCAACTTCATAATTTCATCATTATAGACTTCACTTGAAACATTGTCTTTTGCTGATGCTTGAGTAACTTGGATTTCATCTTCCAGTTCAGGCTCCTCATCTTTTATTTCTTCGTCCACTTGAGTTTCATTTGCAAGTTCAGGATCCTCAACTTCTATTTTGCTTTCAATTTGAATTTCACTTTCCTGTTCAGGATCATCAACTTCAGATTCAGCATATTCCTCGACATCAGAACTTTCTGAGTAACTATTAGTTTGACCCATAATGCTCATAAGCTTCTCTGGTTTGTGGTGTTTGATGGACATGAATGGGGAACCAAAAGTTGTTAGAAGAGGAGATCCAGGGTCCGATTTCACTAAATCATATCGCTCTGCTAGTGACCAATATGCTCTATAAAATTCTTCTACCATGCTCATTAGCTCCGGCCGTTTCCTGTAATACATTTCTGCACGTTGAGCAAATGAATCTGCATCTTCCTCAATTAATTCCAGCATTGCCTTTGCTTTCTCATCCAGCTCTGTATCAACCAATTCAGCAGTTTGAAATTAAAACATCCACATCAACATAAACACATTTCAATTAAAGCAAGAGTAACGAACAAATAATAACTGATGGCAAGTCAAGTTAAATAGAATTAAATCCATATATTTTTGGAAATATTCATTTTGTTAAGAGAATAAGTGTTCACTAGTTTTGAAAATGTGGTCATGTCAAAGTATTTCCTTAAACAGTAACCATAAAGTTATGAGTTGTGGTCATAAACTCATAAACTCAAAACATCAAATTCAGGTAAGGAAGATACTTGATCATAACCCTTAATGAATATTATGCTCGCCCACATAATTGACCTGTGAATGAAACTTGTTCAACCCCAAATCCTATGATTGCATTATTTTTATAACTAATAAACTCACTAATGAAACTCCACGCTTGATCTTCCAATTCCCAAAGTTTACCTATAGAAAGAAGGGAACCAAAAAAAAACGATATAGAATGAACATGATGATGACTGAAGTACATGGCCCCATCTAGGTTAATAGAAACAGAAACAGGGCCTGCTCACTTTCCTAGTACTATAGAATCACACTTTGTGCATAATAAAAATGTTGTTCTATGTTTTAACTACTCAATAATGGGTCCACTAAACTATTAGGTAATAAATAGTGCATTTAAAAGTGCTTCAAAATTATGATAAACTTTTAGAGGCCACTCCAAAAGTAAGTTAATAGAAACTAGAAAGCAGTGATAGAACATGATGGACTACAAGTACAAGGTTCTCAAAAGTGAGGACCCCCATACCATAGGCAGAGTATTTTCACAACTAACAATTACTCTTCCTAAAGATCATCACATCTTTGACTGTCAAACACACATTAGAATCAGTGCCTTGAAGATAAGATGTAATCCCCCTTCAAATGAACCTAAGGTTCTCCAAATTCTTCATTCAAATTCATTTCCCACCATCCTTTGTCATTCAAATCTACCACTCCATTTCTGTGGACCCTTCCACCATCTGAACTGTTCTTTTAGTCAAAGTCTAAAGAAAAGCTTTTCCTAATATCTGGAAGATTTCCCTCACAATTCTAAGATTGTGTTCATTTAATCTAACGTCTATCCAATTTAAAGTAGGTTTTAAAAGTCAAGGAAAATTAACTACCCTTTGCTCCTCTACTATGAAGCATGCTTAAGATAAGAAAAAAACATGAATCACAAATTTCCAATTGACGAGGTTCAATTGCAAAATCTATCCTCTACTTTCTGACCCCTAAAACCAAGCACAACTGCAGGCAAAAAAATCTCTTTTTTTTTTCTTCCTTTTTTCAAAAAGAAAGTTACTCAGAGGAGATGTTAGCTCCTCTAGCCCCACAAAATGATAAATCCAAAAGATAAAGGGCCACCTTAAATTACTATTTTCTTTTTGTTTATAAACTATCCCCCACATCTATCTAAGCAATCAACCCCATCAAGGTATCAAACGATTTACACCAATTCTGTTCACTTGTAAGTCAGTTATTGTACAAAAGTGGCATATTGAAAAATACACACTCTCCGACGGTCAAGAATCAAGAACCAAAACCTAGAACAATCAAATAAACAAATGAACCAGCAAGAATCAATATCAAGACTCTGACTAACAAAGAAGAAATTTACCAGCGAGAGTGGATCGGAGCCATGGAGAGCGTATAGAGCCCTTGTTGTGACTATCAAACCACCACCAGTGTGACGTTTCTTTGTTCATAACTTCCACCATCTTCTTGTTTTACTCTGCTCACCTTCTTCACAATCACAATATCAAATATACACTCATTCAAATTCTGTACTCAGCCTATCCAATAATCCCAAAGTATCTACAAATGGAAATATAACAAACAGTTAACAAAAACACCATCTATATATTGGCCATGTTATTTTTTCAGATGGCAATGAAGGGCAAACTAAACAGGACAACTAGAGGGCTAATTTAGTAATTTTAATTCTAGAAAGACAAGGAGGAAAGTTTAATTTTCAAAAACGCCAGATTAGCTATCACCAATTATTGAACTTAAAACAAAAATTAAAAACGCATAAACTATACATGAAAGAAATCTAAAAAGCTAATAAGGCAAGAAATTTAAATCACCTGAACTTGCAGTTTTATTAGTACAAGAATGTCATAGAAGTTGAAGAGAGAGAAAGCACCTGAGTGTGAAGCGAGTGAGGTGAGCCTTTTTTAATTTAAAGGTCGCTCCACGTGTGGAAATTGCAGAAGATGTTTCGAGCCTCGAGACGGAACAACACTTGCCTTTAAATTCGGGATTTTGAATAATTTTTTGTGAGTTTACAAGGTTGCCCTTACTGAACAGCCAGATGTCAGTTTTCTAGAGATTCATTACGTAATCCAACGGCCAGCTGTGAATCACTCTACTACTGGTATTTGTATTTTAGTTCATGTAAAATAGACCGATGATGAGAGTCGGTCTAAATTCAAAAAGCCATAGCTTAGCGAAAATTATATTATGTGCCGGGTGTATATGTCATCTCTAAAGGTGACAACGGATTGGGCCGGGTCCGGGCTTTGCTAAGCCCGGCAACAAAAAAAAAAAGCCCGGGCTCGGGAAAAGCAAGGCTCGGGTGTCTTCCGGGCCGGGCCGGGCTCGGGCTTTTTGGGGCTTGAATTTAAAAAAAAATGTTAAAAAAATACAAATATAAATTACATTTATACTATATACAAAGACAATTTATAAATAAATCACAAGTTTCATTGATAAATTAACAATTTAAATACTAAAAACAAATAAAAATGATACAAACATATTAAATATATATATATATATATATATGTGTGTTTTTTTTTTTTAATTTTGGCCCCGGCCGGGCCGGGCCCGGGCCAAAATTGGAAAGCCCGGCCCGAGCTTTTTCCACCTCGGGCCAGGCCGGGCCGGGCTTCGGGCTTTTCTGCCACCCTTAGCCATCTCTCTCACAGCAGGCGGGCCCCACAACTGTGTGTTAGAGGCCACCCTAAGAGCCTCGTATCAGTTCTTGTATACACATTACATCATGATATAAGTACGATATACCTTGAAATAATAATAAGTGTTTAGGTGGATAAACTTAGTTAATTCGGAATATGTTTCCCAGCTCACTTTCTAATCAAGTTATCAATTGTAGATCATCGCAACCACAAATTTCTTCAGTGAAGTCAAGTGATCGGCGTGATCACACACGTTGACCGGTACGTAATCACACACGTATAACACAAGCGCACGTATCATTCAAGTAGTATAAACAGTATCGATCCCACGAGGACTTAAAACCTTTTGTTATCAATTTATGAAGTTAAATGTTTACAAGTATCTAATAGATTGATTGTTTGATTGTGGTGACTTTAAAATTAAAACAAGTAAATAAATTGCTTGAAAGTATATTGAAGAAAATTCAAATTTATAAAACTATCCAGGGTTGTGAATCCTTCCAATATCTTTTTTAAAAGATGAAGTGATTATTTTACGTTTGTGTAATATATTGGTTTATTAACCTGGAACACGAAATTATGTAAAAGCCTCTTCCGATGGTCAAATACAAATACCCAGTATAACCCAATTAATCATATTCCTATGTTAACCAAGTTATCTGAATTCATTAAGATTAAGTTCCAATTATTATACCCCCGCCCGAAAGGTATATTCCTATCCTGTAAGGAAATCTATTAAAGGGTTATTATATCCTCAAGGAAGATCGTGGGCTATTGAGTCTAAGGTCTTTAACCTAAAATCTCTTTTCCAAGTTCATTTTAAGTTTACCAGTTCATTTTATTAATGACCAGTTAATAAAAAGCATTAGGATTAAGGCTCAATAAATAAACTTTTATATTACCCAAACTGTAATTTAACCCCTTATAAACCGGTGATATTGGATTTCATCACAACCCCAGATAACTGGCTTAGTTACGACACATATTTACGGGTAGTAGAAACTTAAATAAAAGAAAAGACATAAAGTAAATGCTGGAAATTAAATTACTGTAAAGTAAATTGCTGAAAAGTAAAGTGTTGAAAAGTAAATTGCTGAAAAGTAAATTGCTGAAAGTAAATTGCTGAAAAGTAAATTGCTGAAAGTAAATAAAGGAAGAGTAAATTGCTGAAAAGTAAATTGCTGAAAGTAAATACAATAAAGAAAATGCTGAGGTAAAATGATCCACTTTTATTACTACTATTTTAGATATCTCCCTTAATATAATATATTAACTTTGCGTGATAATTACCAACCAGCCATATAGGCGGTATCCTAACTAAATCAAATTAATAATTAATTACCAACCGACCAACCAGGCGGTATCCATGCTTAGTCAGGTTAAAACAAATTTATAATTAATTACCAACCGACCAATATGGCGGTATCCTCGTTAAGTCAGATTTTAAATAGTTATTATATTATAATTAGGGGAGATTAATCTAAATAGCAATAATAAAAGCTTTACATTTTACCCCAGCAAGGGGGAGTTACATCCTTATTGCTTGAAAAGTAAAAATTGAAAAAGTAAAGAAAGAAAAGTATTGTGCGTAAAAGTAAATTGCGGAAAGTAAAAACTGAAAAGTAAAGAAAAGAAAGTGCGAAAGTGGAAATTAATTACTGAAAGCTGTAAATAAAAAAACAAGATACAATCTTCTTAGTTATTCTTAAGGAATTTCAAAGAAGAAAGTATGAATTTACAAATGAAATGGCTTGGTATAGGCAAAATTTTTCCTCTATCAAATCATCCACCAAATGCTCCACCAAATCCTCCATTAATTTCTCCACTAATTGCTCCACCAAATCCATTATTAATTTCTATCTTGTTTGGTGGGAGCTTGACTATTTTTATTATTTATTTATTTATTTTTTACTTTGAAAATGACTTTAATAATTACACATAACACACTTCAGATGTTTCATCAATTTCGGTCATGAAATCTTCAGAATTCGAAATTATTTTGTTGTTCAAAGTTGTAGATCTTTGAGTCTTCTTTAATTTGGACCTTGAATCCGCTCCATCCGATATCAGAGTAAAACGTTATGCTCAAAATACGACAGTTGAGAAAAATTAGAATTTCCGAAACTGCACTTCGTTAGAACGCCCTTTCAAGTTTCCAATCTCCAAAATTAATATGTCAAGTCCAATTTTTGCCGTTATTTGACCCACATTTCATCCTAAATGATTCCATTGAGTCCCAATATTATTTTATCTGCAAAATAAACTAAAACACATCAAAACGTTCATCAAACCCGAGAAACTAAACAAAATATTAAGTAAAAGGGGCGGTAAATATTGATATATTTTCCGCTCATCATACCCACAAACCTAACATTTTGCTAGTCCTCGAGCAAAACAACAAAATAAAATACAAGAAATAATTAAAATTAAACTAAGCCACTTTCGTAGGGATCACAGTTGCATTTAGCGTATGCAACAAGCCTTTAAACCTCTAGGTGTCCCTAGTGGACGAGTTGTAGTCTCGTGAGGGTTTACAGCGACGATACCCACAAAATTCTTATAAAAGTAAAAAGATAGTAAAACTAATGCACACAAAAGCAAAAAGACAAGAGAAAAGAGAATAAAAAAGTTAGTGACTAAACGGGTGAAACTTCTTATCTAAGTCAATAATTGTTTTGTTTCTTTCTAAATTACCGAATAAGTAAATTCTCCGATTATTTTTACCATTCTCCATATACACAGCCAACAAAATATTAATCAACTCATTTTGCCCACAATAGTCACAAGTGCAGTTGAAAAGAGAGTAATATTTTTGTCCTAAAGTTATATCAGAATTCACACATTTTTTTAAGCAATTGAATAATTTTTTTGATTTTTTTGATTTGTTTTTATTTTTGATTGATTTTTTTTTATTTATATACAATATCTTCCATCTATGTCGCGAGCTTTGGGTCAGTGACTCCCAAACCAGTTGGCTTTAGGGCACTAGGTGTTAAGACACCCCTACGGACTTAATTACTCAGACTTTAGATATATATATATATATATATATATATTTTGGCAACATCTTCGATCCATGTGACGAGCTTTGGGCCAGTGACTCCCAAACCAGTTGGCTATAAGGCACTAGGTGTTAAGACACCCTTACAGACTTAATAACTCGGATCTCAGACGTTTTTTTTCACATTTTTTTTCTTTTTTTTATCCCATCGCTTTTTTAGATGCTTCCTCCAATTAAACTATAACACTGAATATTACAAACTCGTCAATTACTTCTCGTGTCCGTATGTTACCATGCATGTTGATAATACTTGTCAACTGAGCATATGAAGATCCATTTTAGTCAGTTTTATGGAGAATTCATAAATTAAATAATTCGAAAAGAAATAAATAAAAATTAACTTGTTCCGAAATAGGTTGAGATACGTCTCAGGAGTGGAAATTCCTTACACAGCTATCTCACACGAATTTCACCTGATTAATCAAATTAAAATAAAAAAACACTAAATATTTTTTTTTATTTTTTGTAAAAATTTTCAATTTTTTTTGTATTTTTCGAAAAAATGGAATAAAAATAAAAACATCATACAAAATAATAATAATAAATACTAGTCAACTAACCCCTTCCCCCAACCTAAATGAGACATTGTCCCCAATGTCCAATGTCTTAAACAGTAGAAGAAGAGTTTAGAAGATAGTAACTGGTTAGCTGAAATTCTACATCTAAATGAAAAGTTAAAGG
Source organism: Zanthoxylum bungeanum (assembly GCA_019454045.1). Taxonomy (NCBI): domain Eukaryota; kingdom Viridiplantae; phylum Streptophyta; class Magnoliopsida; order Sapindales; family Rutaceae; genus Zanthoxylum; species Zanthoxylum bungeanum. The sequence continues at coordinate 118,559 of SKCR01035378.1, read as the reverse complement.
CTAAGATCCAGATTAATCCGACGCCTCTTACCACGATCGTTCTCGGACCAATTTATCTTTGAAATGATAGGTCAATTTGTGGTTCAAAGGCTAAGATTTGGACAATTAAATCTGAGGCAGTTCTGGCAGTGAAGAGGAGTTTTTTTACAGGTTTTGATACGAACCCATTTCTCTGGGCATCATCAAGAAACACACAAAGAAAATCATAAAATCCATCAACGTTGTACTGTCCAAGCTTTTTCTGGTGTATGTTCAGGTTTTGCCCAAGATAACAATGTAAAAATGTCCTCTATTGTGCCCAAGCCACCTAGCAAAGCAATAAAAGCATCAACACGGTTAACCATTTCTATCAGTCGTTCAGACATATCTGGCACGATTAGTTCCTCTTTGTTTGATGGTCCAATAAGATTCGCCTTCGCCAAGGGTTTTGGAATGATTCCCAATACTTGACTGCCTCATTCTTGTACATCTTTTGAAACGATCCCCATTAGTCCAAGATTGCCACCGCCATATACTAAGTGCATATTCCTTGCAGCTAAAACTCGACCCAATTCATGTGCTGCTGCTACGTATTGTGGTTTAGCACCAACACTAGTATTGCAAAACACATAGATGTTTTCAAATCATTTTCTTGAAGTGGCTTCCATGTTTTACTCTGGATGTCTTTAAAAGTGCAATGATGAGTTGAATTTATAACACCTGAAAATGGTGAGTAAAAATAATAGCACTAGTTGTTGATCTCTAAGAACATCCCAAGATCATTTAAGCAATGAAATAAATGTGAATACGAAAGTAATAATGGCGGAATCATACTTACAATGAACGGATGTTGGATGCGTCAAATACAAAAATTTTGCTCCTTGAAGTTTCGGCCAAGGTCCTTTCTTTGAATTGAAATCCAAGCTCCAAGCTTTGTTGTTGATTCCAAGCTCAAGGATTGGTTTCCCTATCACCTTAGATGATTCTTTAATGTGCTAGCATAAGGAAATATTTGCAACAAAAATTTCCCTAAATGCCTTGTAGTATTCGGCCAAATGAGAGGAAGGAAGAGATAGTTTTGCTTTTTGGTATATTTGATTTCTAAAACCAATTACACTTATGAAAAGTCTAAAGGCAGATTTGGTATATCCTTTTCCAAAAAGAATAAAGCAAATTGTTGGGAAAAAAGCAATTAAGGCTTCCAACTACTCCCATCATGAATAGTGACTGGATGTCAATCACAAAAAGGTGACTTGACTTCCATCACTAAAGTGACCTGCGATGTGACTTGTGGGCCCCTCTTAAATTCAAAATCTGAGTGGGCCCGCAAACACATTCCGGGCTCGGGTTCGTTAATTCTGAATTAACGAATTTTCCGTGGTGACGTAATTAAATCAAATTTAATTAAATAATTATGCCTAGCAAAATTACTATTCACGTCGCTAGCGAATTAATTCTAAATTAACTCGTTCGCTCGAATTAAAATCCAATTTTAATTTCGCGTCGAAATCTAATTTCGTTTAATATATCGAATATATTATTTTATCGATTAATTCCAAATTAATCGTTCTCTCTTTTTCAAATAGTATTTTATCCCAGATAAAATCTCTCCGTAATTAATCCTAGATTAATTATGTTCGAATAATACGTCATCGGTGAATCTTCGGGAAGCGACCCATGAGATCCCTGGATATGTTGCAGTAAATCCGGTCGTCGGACTATCTGAACACGTACGTACCTCGTACTACGTTTTTACCGATTTACAAGACATGGTTGGCTTCTAGCAAAACACCGTGCCTACCCAATTCTCCAGAAATATTCTTAAAGGAATATATAATCTATGTTAGGCGTAGTATACGTAGTATTAGGTATTGCGATCCAGTATCGGATGTCACATGCAAGGCCTGAGGCTGGAATAGTGTCTGCCCCGTACGAAGCATATATCGGATCACAAAAAACTAGTCTCTTTAATCGGATAATCATGACCTTGTCATATTATCCCGATGGTTGCAACCAATTAGAGTATCAGTTTTGTATCTCTGGATGATCATCATCTCCATATGACTGAAGTGATACTTCCGTCTTGACATCACACCCAATACACTACGTGTTGGACAATTATGACCCATAGCGTCACTATTTGTAAAAGACATTGTGTTTTTGTACAAATTAATTATGTAGCAATGGAAATTGCATTTTATCATTTCGTAATTAGATTACTTAAATATGTGAATGATGAAAGTCCTTATGATTAGTTCCAGATTGATAAGATATGAGACAGTATCAATCCATAAAGGTTTAATCATTAAATATCTGTAGTCGTAGTATTATCGAGATTGGACATCGATAATGCAGAATAGACTAGTATTGCACTTGTGCGTGTTATGGAAGCGTAACAATATAATTCTCATGTATTTAAGTATTGGATACTTATGCAAGTGTGATAGAAGGTTGTGTTTTACCGATGGTACAGAAAACAGCTTCGCTTTGGATAGACCCCGCGGAATCCCATTGGTAGTATGACTATGTGTCTATAGGAATCCACATCAGGGTAGGTGTATTTGGTCTTAACCTGAGACTTGCATCGCTAGTACTTGCGACAATCAATACGCTTTGGTTTTGGTCGTCTAGGACTTTAATATGTTTTGTGTACGCCTCTTCTGGTTTTATTGAGAATCGTAATGTATTGGATGTGATGTCAAGACGGAAGTATCACTTCAGTCATATGGAGATGATGGTCATGCAGGGATACAAAATTGGTTCTCTATAGGGTTGCAACCATCGGGATAATATGACTAGGTCATGATTATCCGATAATAAAAAGACTAGTTGCTAGTGATCCGATTTATGCTTCGTACGGGGCAGACACTATTCCAGTCCTAGGCCTTGCACGTGACATCTGATACTGGATCGCAATACGCAATACTACGTATACTACGCCTGATATAGATCGTATATTCCATTAAGAATATTTCTGGAGAATTGGGTAGGAATGGCGCTTTGCTAGAAGCCAACCTTGTCTCGTAAATCGGTAAAAACGTAGTACTTGGTACGTACGTGTTCGGATATTCCGATGATCGGATTTACTGCCAATATATCCAGGGATCTCTTGGGTCGCTTCCCGAAGATTCACTGATGACGTATGATTCGAGCATAATTAATCTGGGATTAATTGCGAAGAGACTTTATCTTGGATAAAGTACTAATTGAAGAGAGATAGATTATTTTGGAATTAATCGATAAAATAATATATTTGATATATTAAACGAAATTAGATTTCGACGCGGAATTAAAATTAGATTTTAATTCGGGCAAACGATTTAATTTAGAATTAATTCGTTAGCGACGTGAATAGTAATTTTACTAGGCATAATTATTTAATTAAATTCGATTTAATTACGTCGCGACGGAAGTTCGTTAATTCGAAATTAGCGAACCCGAGCCCGGGAGTGTTTGCGGGCCCACTCGCATTTTGAATCAAGTGGGGCCAACATGTCAAATCACTTGTCACATCACCTAGTCATTTTATCAACTTTATGTTGATGGAATTTGGTGGGTGGTTGGAAACTTGTCTTACACACCATTTGATGGCTTGATGGACTTATACCAAATGTTTGGTATTAGATTTAAATTGATTTTGAAATCAATTACACAAGTTTCACTCTTCTCTCTCATTACTGAAAATTGAAGCATTTTCATCTCCCTCCATTGTTCTTCATTTCACCGAAAATTGGCAAGAACAAGATCAAAAATTGTGGCAATTTTTGAGTGCTAGCACACACATCAAAGGAATCATATCAAGGTGTTAGGGAAACCAACTTGAGAGCTTGGAATCACAAAGAAAAGCTTGGAGCTTATACTTCCACCTTGGCTGAAAATTGCAAAGGGATCTTGGAGGATTTTTTGCTTCTCAACACATCCAAAGCCGATCATTGTAAGTGTGTTTCCGCCACTCTTCTTTGTATATTCATTCACATTTCTATGCTTGATTTGATCTTGGGAATAAATCTAGAAACACAACAATGGTATCTATGAGCCAATTTGAGCATGAAATGAATTAGGGTAAAATTTGGGTAAAATCAATTTGAGCATGATTTAATAAAATTGATTGATTGAGTATGCTTGAATGATGATGTTATCAAGTTGTATATGATCAATTTCATGAACTATTGATTGGATCAAATTTTTGCCCACACATTGGCTTGGCCGAATGTTTTAATTACCCTAGGGTCATGGTATTTTTTATTTCGTTGATTATTGGATGACTTGAAACGATTGGGAAATGTTGATTTAAAATTCAATCGGATTGAAAAACGAAATCGGAAAAAATTACCCACCATTGTCGTGACCAATCTAGCATGTAATGACTTGATTTTTTGATTCAAAATGTTGGACATAAGTTGAAAAAATGGATACATAATTAATTAATTAAATTGTATTTTGGAAATATTAATTTGGATAATTAATTGATGTATTACACTTTGGTTAATTGAATTATAAAATTTGGAATTTTAAAATTTGATTAATTGGGCTTGATTTTGAATTGGGCTTGAAATTGTTGTATTTGGGCCTTATGGACTTGGTTGGGCCAAGTTGGTTTAGGCCAATTGGATTGGATCCAAATTGGGCCTAAATCATTCCATTAAGTCCAAATATAACAAATGGGCTTTAAAAGTTTAATTGGGCCTTATGGGCCGAAATTGGTTTCTTGGCGAATGAGGGTGATTCCTTAATTGGGCTTGGTAATTGGGTTTGACCCATATTGACCAAAGCCCATGCCTTATGAAATCAATTGAAAGCCCATCGGACTTTAATTAAACGAACATTGGATGTTAGTTGGGCTTTGAGACCCGATAAGATTAGATTTGGAATCTAAGTCGTGAAAGCGCATTAAAAGTGTAGTTATTTAATTTGGAATTAAATAAATGAATGAATTAGTATTGAATACGAATTAAATTATATTAACGAGTAGTTCGATATAATTCAAGAATTCGTACTTTGAGTACTTATTCTCAAACGAGTTGGACTCGCGCAAAATCAAATAGTTGTTTGAACATTGAATGATCACATAATTCAAGATTAATTAATGGATTAGATTGATTGAATTGCATGCTATGAATGAATACATGGATGTGTTGAATGAATAGCGTATATCAGAGGATATTAGAAGGGAAAGGGCAATTTTAGAAATTGTTGTAAATTTGGAATTTATAAATGACTGCGTGTCCAGCCTTATTCTCATTATTTCTTTGTATTCTCTTCTCCCTAATTCCCTCAATGTAATGAGGAGGTTTCTTTATTTATTATGTAATTGGGTAGAAGTAGATAGTGCTAGCAGGGGAGAGGAAATTGAGTGATTTGTTTAGGAACAATTGTAAAATATCCATCGCATATCGTTATTATTTACTTTCCGCGCCTTATTATGTTTAGAATGCATGCTTAAGGGTGTATGATGAGACTAACAAGGATAATAAATTGGTTGTTGGAGTTTCTATAGGTCCCAAGATCAAAACTCAAGCATGATACACAAGTGAATACAACGACGGAAGTGCGGAATACTTACATCGAGCGGTTGAGCGACGATTTGGGCAACAAAAATTCAAATTATGCTCACTTTTTCAAGGCAGTGGGCTGCTGTAAATAGTGATTTGCGCCCCTTATCTTCAAGATTTGAAGCTCCAAGCTTCATCATTTGAATCCCGGCTCATGGGTAAGCTTTCCTATCACCTTCGCATTGATCCCGGAGTGTGCTAGCACTCTTGTTTTGCCACAAAACACACTTGCTTCCCTCCATTTTTGCTTCTTAAATTCGGCAGTTCACTGCCTCACATGAACAACAAAAACGTGAGTGATGAGAGGAAGAAGAAGAGGAGAGAGAGGAGGGAAAGTGTATTATGCGTATTTGGTGATTACCAAAGTGTATCTAATACACTTGAAATGAAATTCAAATTCATTTCCTACACATTTGGCTTTAATTGCCAACCACACACATCACTCATCACATCAAGTCAACTCAATCAAGTTGTCAAGTCACATCACTCAAAGTGACAAGTGATTTGACGCTTGATGTGACGCTTGATTTGACGAGCCGCGCTCGAATTCGAAATGCGAATGCGCTCGCAAATAATCTCGGGCTCGGATTCGCTAATTCCAAATTAACGAATTTTCCGTCGCGTCGTAATTAAATGATTACGCCTAGCGAAATCACTATTCACGTCGCTAACGAATTAATTCTAAATTAATTCGCTCGCCCGAATTAAAATCTAATTTTAATTCCGCGTCGAAATCCAATTTCGTTTAATATATCAAATATATTAATTATCGATTAATTCCAAATTAATCATCTCTCTTTTTATTGATATTTTATCCAGATAAAATATCTCTGTAATTAATCCCAGATTAATTTTCTCTCTCATCATATTAATCCCAGATTAATAAAAGTGCGAGTCATACGTCATCGGTGAATCTTTGGGAAGCGACCCATGAGATCCCCGATATGTTGGCAGTCAAATCGGTCATCGGACTATCCGAACACGTGAGTACCAAGTACTACGTTTTACCGATTTACAAGACAAGGTTGGCTTCTAGCAAAGCACCAAGTCTACCCAATTCTCCGGACATATCCATCTAAGAATATTAAGATCTGTATCAAGCGTAGTATACCAAGTATTGTGTATATCGGCCCAGTATCGGATAGTCACGTGCTAGGGCTGGGGCTGGATAAGTGTCTGCCCCGTCCGAAGCACATGTCGGATGTCTGGTAACTAGTCTCTATAATCGGATATGCATGACCTAGTCATAATATCCCGATGGTTGCGCAACACTTAAGAGCACTAATACCGTATCCTGCGTGACATCATCTCCACTATGACTGAAGTGATACTTCCGTCTTGACATCACACCCAATACTCTACGATTCTCAATATACCCCAGCAGTTGGCGTACACAGAACCGGTTAGAGTCCTAGACGACCTCAACTAAAGTATATTGATTGTCGTAAGCATTAGCGGTGCAAGTCTCAGGTTAAGACCAAATACACCTACCCTGATGTCGGACTCCCATAGACACATAGTCATAATACCAATGGGATTCCGAGGGGTCTATCCAGAGCGAAGCTGTTTCCCGTACCATCGGTGAAACACAACCTCCTATCGCACTTGCATAAGTATCCAATACTTAAATATATGAGAACTATGCCGTCGTGCCCTCACAACGCGCACAAGTGCAATACTAGCCTATTCCGCATTATCGATGTCCTGTCTCGATAATACTCCGGCTAGGGATATTTAATGATTAATCCTTCGTGGACTGATACTGTCTCATATCATTCTCAATCCAGGAACTAATCATATGGACCTCTCTTCATTTATATATCTAGGTGATCTAATCACAAATGATAAGAGTGCAATCTCCTTTGTCACATAGTTAATTTGTACAACAAACACCGTGATCTGTACAAATAGTGACGCTATGGGTCATATTATCCAACAATCTCCCACTTGGCACATAGCCAGTCACTCGAGTGTCTAACACCCGAACTATGTACGGTTCGCTCAAATTGCTGAGAAAAGATTTTCGTCAGCGGATTTGCATGATTATCGTCTGACGCGATTTACACGATCATCACATCGCCATGATGTATGATCCGAACGAATCAGATGAATATCGAAGTATATATCTGGATCGTCGATGAGACCATTAATTCTTAGCCTGTGCTGACGCCTAGCTCAGCCGCTAACAGAACTATATCTAATCTAATTAGATTTATTATCGATCCAAATGGCTTCTATTGCTGCCTCAGCTGCAGCAATAATCCGCATTTGTTGTTATTCGGCAACAGTATCTTGCTTGGAAGATTTCAAGCTCACTGTACCGTTATACTATTGTATAATACCTTTGTTACGACTTATAGTCGTTATCAGGAAAGCCAAGCTTTCACCGATTATTTTATGGGAATATCATTTCCAAGAAATGACATATTATCATTATCTTACATGACATTCATGTCAGTGCACTCCCACTAACCCTTTTATATACACAAGAATCATTTCGTTTTGAATTAAATCATACTCCATTATGATTACATCAAAACGATAATTCCTAGAACCTATGCTTGCTTCAATCCAAACATGGATCGAATAACCTGCAAACCTTGTTTGCTTGTTATGGTACGACAAAACCGACAGGATGTTATAAACATCCTCCGAAAGGTTTCCTTTTCAGGAAAGCGATTTTCCGTTAAGCTGTCATATTTCATAAATGAAATACACAGCTTTAGCAAGCATTATCCAAATGGATTTACAATGGCAACAGGTAAAAGGTTTCGTCGGAATCAACACAATGTTGATAACTCTACCTTTTCTTTACAAGCCTAGCTTAGTACGTTGGTATGTTGCCTTCCATGTATGTCTTCCTTGAAGACTTATAAAGTACCAATAGGCACAATATCTTATGGTACATCAACTAGTATCCAAACTTGTTGATATACATGGAATCCATTTCGGACTCATGACACTTTGTCATAATAGGGAGTCGATACCTTGTATCACTACCTCATACGTAATCAGTTGGTATACCTTAAAAGATTAACATCTTTATGAGGTGAGATCAGAAACCCATACCCAGGTTGTTTTCTGACTCTCTCCGATCTACGTGGTTCTTGTGTATTCGAAGATTAATGGAATAGTTTCATCCTTGATGAACTATATGTTCCATTAAGGATTTCGTGCCTTGAACAGTATTACTCCATTTTCATCGAGTTTCACATCCTCCCACTTACCACTGCATATCGGTATTCCTCTTAGGAAAACCGCATGGTGAGCAACAATCATATTGTCTCATGTGAGATTTATAAGTACAATACTTATGGTTTCCTTTAGGATAACCAATTTGGCACTTATCCAATTTAGGTTTTAGTTTGGTATTATCCAAACATATGCCTAGCATCCCAAATGGTCAGGAATGAGAAACCCGGTTTCTTTCCCGTTCATATCTAATATGATATTGTCAAACAAATTATTATAGAACCTTATTCTAAATAAGTTATTGCACTGTTAAAACTTATCCGTTGAAGGAAATGGTAGCTCAGAGCGACTCATGATTAGCCTTATCATGTCTAACATGATTCGGTTAATCCGTTCGGACACACCGTCACTTTGACGTGTTCCGGGAGGAGTCCTCATTTGAAAGAATACTATACTCTTTCAAGTATATAAGAAACTTATGCTTAAGTATTTTCCATTACGGTCTTACCGTGACGGTATAATACTATAGTCGATCTGTTTGTCTATTTCGTGTCGAAACTCTAAAAGTTTCCGATTCGTGTTCTTCAAAAGAAACACATAACCATAACGCGATGCCACATCCGTAAGGTCACGAAATATTCATATCCGCATCTAGCCTAGCTAGACATGGGCCCACTTGCTTCACTATGAACAAGGGCTAATAGATCGGTGGCATTTACACTTTTACCAAGTAAATAGTGTTTTAGGCACATTGCCCAATAAACTAGATTCGTAGACTTTATTTGATTGGAATCAAAACAGTCCGAGTACCCACTCTTCGAAAGTGTGGATATACGAGTCTTGTTCGATTGTGTCCCAGACAACAATGCCATAATTAGTTTCTTCTGATCAAATCATTTTGAGCTATTTGTTTGTCATTATATATATTTGAGATTTATTTATATTCAAAATATAAATTCTGTTATTCACATCTAATGTGTTTATCTCAATATCATCCTTATATAATAAAACACTTTAGTGTTCTAAAATATAAAGGTTCACCCGCAGTGGGTTAAACACTGATAAAGAGATAATGTATCTAGTCAAACTAGTTACATTATAACAGTTCTCTAATCCTGCTCATAGCAGATTCTGAACATCAATATATATATTATTATGTACCATATTAAGTATCTAAAAATCCAATTTTAATACTAGTAATGAACATAATTTTGACAAACATATTTGAAGTCAGAGCCTTGCTCGTCTTCAATTCCTTCATGTCTGCTTTGTCCAAACGACAGTCACGCTTCGCGATTCCGTTTGCCACAATTGTGCAGACATTTTGGGATATGTCATTTATCTTCCCAGAAGAATATAATGATTATGCCTTTGCCCTTTTCAACACTCCAGAAGCCTTTGGCCAAGCCTCGGGTTTCTAGAATATTGAAGTACGGTGCGCCTTGCGCTACAAGCTTAATGGATTAAGCACTAAAGTTATCATTACATGAATATTCCAAATATCATGTTCCACTTATTTGCTTAACTCCGATCTTAGGCTTATTTTATCAAATAAAATAACTTATTATTTTTCTAGGACCATCCTGAAATTATTCCCAATTTGAAAATTAAAGTCATTTAAATACATTTTCACCCAGGATTATGTCTTAAACACTAATCTTTCATATCTATCTTGATTCTAATAGTCCAACTATTTAATCAACGATTTGTGGTACTATTTATTATAATGATTATAATAGTCCAACTATATAATCAAATATAATCTAAATTAATTAACCTCAATTACATTGATTACTATAATCCAATTATAAAATCAACTGTAAACTGAAATTAATTAATTCAAATATATTGATTAATATAATCCAATTATATATAATCAACTATAATACAGTCCAACTGTTAAATAAAACAACAATTTAAATATTAGTCCAACTAACATTTAATCTAATGACGAAATAATTTAAATGAGCGCGTATGGCGAGTAATTGAACGAGTATTGCAAATTCAATTCTTGCCTCCCACTATTTTTCGGCGAGCCTCCAACCCTCTGTCGAGTACTCGGGAAACCGTGTTTCCTAGTGGGCTAGGATCCCGTTAAATATCACACAATCTTGACTTTGGCCAACAAATTGTATGATAATTAACTAGGTAGATCTCTAAGATCAATTGGATCCAATCCAATTCCTAGATCCAGTAGGTGGACTTCCAAATCCTAAACATATATCTTATATATGCCAATACATCCAATGTATTACCTAACCTTTTCCTCTGAATCAACTAGGCCTTGGCTTTGGCACAACAAACCTAATGATCCCAGTCAAGCGCGACCCATTGACCATGGAAAGCTTCGTAATCAATGTCGATGGACAAGAAGTGGTCTTGACTTTGGCCAACAAACCACAACTTGGACAAGACACTGACATGTAACAAAGCCTTCGTGATTCAAACACATCTTCGACAGACAAAGGGCTTGACTTTGGCCAACAACCAATGCCGTCTCGGATCTTGAGTGAGAATCACTCAATGGAAGGAAAAACGCATGATATTTGATGAGGGTTTTTCGTGTGCAAATTGGCAACCAATTTATTATCTTTGTTAAGGTCTCATCATCATACACCCTTAAACATGCATTCTAAACACATAATAAAGCGCATATGATAAAATAATAATGATATGCGGATGGATATTTTACACATTGATCCTAGATCAAATCTCTCACTTCTCTCTCGCTAGCACAAATATTTCTTCTACCCGTTACACTACACTTCTAAAGAAACCTCATTTACATTGAGGGGAATAGGTGAGAAGAGAATACAAAGAATAGGAGGTGATAAGGCTGGACACGCAGGTCCAATTAATAAATCAAATTTATTACAACAATTTCTAAAATTGCCCCACCCATCTAATATCCATCCGATATACATTATTCATGCATCACAACCATGTATTCACTCAAGCATGTTATCAATCAATCTAATCCAATTAATTAATCTTGATAATTAATGATCATCCAATGTTCAAACAACGATTTGATTTTGTTCGAGTCAAACTCGTTTTTGCGAATAAGTACTTAAAGTACGAATTCCCGAATTAAATTAAACTACATAATTAAATCCAATTAATTTGTATTTAATTCTAATCCACTATTTAATTCCAAATTAAATATCACACTTTATTAATAAACCTTTTACGAATTAAATTCCAAATTTAATTGTTACGGGTCTCAAAGCCCGATTAACGTCCAACGTCAACTTAATTAAAGTCCAATGGGCTTTTAATTAATTTCTTAAGGCGTGGACTTTTGGTCAACTCGGGTCAAACCCGCAACCAAAGTCCAATCCGGGATTTACCCCATAAGCCTTTAAATTAATTTTGGCCCATTAGGCCCAATTAAATTACAAAGGTCCATTATGTTGCATTTGGGCTTTATGGATGCGGTTTTGGGCCCAATTGGATCCAACCAATTTTGCCTAAAACAAACTTTGTACAACAAAGCCCAATAAGCCCAATAACAACAATTCAAGCTCAATTTCCAAAATTAGCCCAATTAATTAAATTACACAAATCCAATTTCGCAATTTAATTACCTAAAGTGTATATCATGATTAATCACCCTAATTAACATTTCTAAAACACAAATTAGGCTAACTAATCATGCTCATTTCATCATCACATGTCCAACACATTAAGATTAAAATCAAACCCATTACATGCTTTAATACTCTCGGTAATGTGGACTAATTTTATGTCAATTCCGAATTCAATCCAATTAAATCCAAATTAACATTAAATCAACATCCTCAATCGTTTCAAGTCATCCAATGATCAACGAAACAAAATTACCAAGATTTAGGGCATTCTCCTATTCGGCCAACACATCAAAATTGGGGAAATTTGTTCCAAACAATATTTAATCAAATTGATCCAACCAATCATCAATTAAAATACATTCAAGCATACTTTATCATCCAATTTCATAATTGCATGCTCAAATCAATTTTACCCAATTTCAAGCTTTATGACATACTTGGCAATTTGGGGATTTTTCGTCCGATTCGAATTCAATCCAATTGATTCCGCAATCGACATAAAATCATCATCCCGAATGATTTCCAACACATCCAATTGTCAAAAATCAAAAATCCCAAGACATAAAATCATGTATCAATTCGGCCAAGGTAGAAATTGGGGAAAAAATGATCCAATCAAATTTTCTTGAAATTGACCCAATCAATCTTCAATTCAAACACAATTAAGCATACAAATCCATCCAATTTAATTTATCATGCTCAAAATCAAGTTTACCCAAATTTTAGCCCTAACTTTTTCATGCTTTTAACCTAAGCTCTTGATACCATTGTTGGAGTTTCTATAGGTCCCAAGATCAAAACTCAAGCATGATACACAGGTGAATACAACGACGGAAGTGCGGAATACTTACATCGAGCGGTTGAGCGACGATTTGGGCAACAAAATTCGAATTCTGCTCACTTTTTCAAGGCAGTGGGCTGCTGTAAATGAACAGTGATTGGCCCCTTATCTTCAAGATTTGAAGCTCCAAGCTTCATCATTTGAATTCCCGGCTCATGGGTAAGCTTCCCTATCACCTTCGCATTGATCCCGAGTGTGCTAGCACTCTTGTTTTGCCACAAAACACACTTGCTTCCCTCCATTTTTGCTTCTTAATCGGCAGTTCACTGCCTCAAATGAACAAACAAAACGTGAGTGATGAGAGGAAGAAGAAGAGAGAGAGAGGGGGAGAGGAGGGAAAGTGTATTATGCGTTTTGGTGATTACCAAAGTGTATCTAATACATTGAATGAAATTCAATTCATTCCTACACATTTGGCTTTAATTGCCAAACACACACATCACTCATCACATCAAGTCAACTCAATCAAGTTGTCAAGTCACATCACTCAAAGTGACAAGTGATTTGACGCTTGATGTGACGCTGATTTGACGAGCGCGCTCGAATTCGAATGCGATGCGAATGCGCTCGCAAATAATCTCGGGCTCGGATTCGCTAATTCCAAATTAACGAATTTTCCGTCGCGTCGTAATTAAATGATTACGCCTAGCGAAATCACTATTCACGTCGCTAACGAATTAATTCTAAATTAATTCGCTCGCCCGAATTAAAATCTAATTTTAATTCCGCGTCGAAATCCAATTTCGTTTAATATATCAAATATATTAATTTACCGATTAATTCTAAATTAATCGTTATCTCTCTTTTATAGTATTTTATCCCAGACAAAATATCTCCGTAATTAATCCCAGATTAATTTTCTCTCTCATCATATTAATCCCAGATTAATAAAAGTGCGAGTCATACGTCATCGGTGAATCTTTGGGAAGCGACCCATGAGATCCCCGGATATGTTGGTAGTCAAATCGGTCATCGGACTATCCGAACACGTGAGTACCAAGTACTACGTTTTACCGATTTACAAGACAAGGTTGGCTTCTAGCAAAGCACCAAGTCTACCCAATTCTCCGGACATATCCATCTAAGAATATTTAAGATCTGTATCAAGCGTAGTATACCAAGTATTGTGTATATCGGCCCAGTATCGGATAGTCACGTGCTAGGGCTGGGGCTGGATAAGTGTCTGCCCCGTCCGAAGCACATGTCGGATGTCTGGTAACTAGTCTCTATAATCGGATATGCATGACCTAGTCATAATATCCCGATGGTTGCGCAACACTTAAGAGCACTAATACCGTATCCTGCGTGACATCATCTCCAATATGACTGAAGTGATACTTCCGTCTTGACATCACACCCAATACTCTACGATTCTCAATATACCCAGCAGTTGGCGTACACAGAACCGGTTAGAGTCCTAGACGACCTCAACTAAAGTATATTGATTGTCGTAAGCATTAGCGGTGCAAGTCTCAGGTAAGACCAAATACACCTACCCTGATGTCGGACTCCCATAGACACATAGTCATAATACCAATGGGATTCCGAGGGGTCTATCCAGAGCGAAGCTGTTTCCCGTACCATCGGTGAAACACAACCTCCTATCGCACTTGCATAAGTATCCAATACTTAAATATATGAGAACTATGCCGTCGTGCCCTCACAACGCGCACAAGTGCAATACTAGCCTATTCCGCATTATCGATGTCCTGTCTCGATAATACTCCGGCTAGGGATATTTAATGATTAATCCTTCGTGGACTGATACTGTCTCATATCATTCTCAATCCAGGAACTAATCATATGGACCTCTCTTCATTTATATATCTAGGTGATCTAATCACAAATGATAAGAGTGCAATCTCCTTTGTCACATAGTTAATTTGTACAACAACACCGTGATCTGTACAAATAGTGACGCTATGGGTCATATTATCCAACAATTGGTTGCCAATTTACGCAAAAAACCCTCAAAACATATTAAACGATATTTCCTTCCATTGAGTGATTCTACTCAAGATCCAAAATTGGCATTGGTTTGTTGGCCAAGTCAGACCTTTGTCAATTGCGGATGTGTTTGAATCATGAAGCTTTGTTCCATATCGGTGTGTCTTGTCCAAGTTGTGATTTGTTGGCCAAAGTCAAGATCACTTCTTGTCCATCGACATTGATTACGAAGCTTTCCAAGGTCAATGGTGTCCCGCTTAACTGGAATCATTAAGCTTGTTGTGCCAAAGCCAATGCTTAGTTGATTTAGAGGAAAAGGTTAGGAAAATATATTGGATATATTGGCATATAATTGTATATATGTTTCGGACTTGGAGGTCCACCTACCGGATCTAGGAATTGGATGAGATCCAATTGATCTTCGAGATCTACCTAGTTAAATATCATACAGCTTGTTGGCCAAAGTCAAGGTTGTGCGTTATTTAACGGGATCCTAGCCCACTAGGAAACTGGGTTTCCCGAGTACTCGACAGAGGGTTAGAGGCTCGCCGAAAAATAATGGGAGGTTAGTATTGAATTTGTAATTTCGTTCAAATACTTAGCTTTACGCGCTTTCAAATATTTCGTCAAAATTATTTTATTAGTTGGACTAATATAATGTTGTACCATACATTGTTAATTGGATAATTAGATTATCGCAATTAAAATGACTGGAAAGAACAGTTTTCGGGACATCATAATGGGCGATAATGTCTTCAACGGCACTAACTTTTCCGATTGGGACATGAATCTAAGGATAGTCCTTGGATCCGAGAGGCTGCTATATACTATAGAGAGACCTCTTGGGCCTAAGCCCAGATCTGATCAGTTGCTCGAGCTAGATCTTTGGAAGACACATAGTGATGACAACGCAACTGCTCAATCTATCATGCTTGCTGCTATGACTCAGCAATTCCGTCGACAAAACAAGAGATTGGATCCCTATACTATGTTGGCGAAGTTGAATGATCTACACCGATCTAATCTTAGATCGCAGAGATATGAGTTATAGAAGAAGCTATTCCGTGCTCGGATGTCGGAGGGTATGTCTGTTGAACATCACGTGACATAGATGATTGCCGATATTGAGCAGCTTGGACAAATGGGGATTGTCTTTGAGATAGAGACCTCTATAGATTTGATCTTGCAGTCTCTTCCGACACTTGGAGTGGGTTCATCATGAACTATAATATGATGAACCAAGAGCAGACTCTTGGAGAGCTGATGTCCACGCTGCGTGAGGCAGAGAAGGAACTTCTTAAGGGCAAGAAGCGCGAGGCGCACTTCGCTTCTACATCTCGGACTCCGAGGGCTGGGCCCAAGGCGACTGGAGGTATCAAGAAGAAGAAAAGGAAGGGCAAAGGCAAATCGTCAAAGGCTTCTAGGAACCCTAAGGACAAATCTCAGGATGTTTGCCTCCAGTGCGGGAAGTGGGGTCACTGGAAGCGTGACTACCGCGAGTACAAGGCGCTCCAAAAGAAGATAAAGGCGGGCAAGGCACCGGCCTCAGGTATGTTTGTTATAGAAATAAACATGACTACTTCTAGTTTTAAAAATTAGATTTTTGATTCTGGTTGTGGTACTCATATTTGTACTAATGTGCAGGATCTGCGGATTAGCAGGAAACTGGCGTCAGGAGAGATTGACCTGCGTGTTGGAAATGGGACATCAGTTGCCGTTTTGGCCGTTGCACTTTTGTTTTGGAACTGCCATCGGGGCATGTACCTGAACTTTTGGACTGTTATTATGTACCTAATTTGACTAGGAATATTATTTCTGTATCTATGTTAACCCAATGTGGGTATACTTTTGTATTTCGAAACACTGGGTGTTTTATGTATAAAAATGATATAGAAATTTGCACTGCTGTTGTAAATAATAGTCTTTATATTTTGAATATAAACCAATCTCAAAATATAACAAACAGAAGGCTTAAAGTAAGTCATAAAGATGAAACTTATATGTGGCATTGTCGTCTGGGACACATAAACAAGACTCGCATATCCACACTTTCGAAGAGTGGGTACTTGGACGGATTTGATCCAAATTCATATGACGTCTGCGAATCTTGCTTATTGGGCAAAATGCCTAAATCACCTTTTAGCGGTAAAGGTGTACGCGCCATTGAACTGTTAGCCCTTGTTCATAGTGATGTTTGTGGACCCATGTCTAGCCAGGCTAGAGGTGGATACGAATACTTCGTAACCTTTACGGATGATGCATCGCGTTATGGTTATGTGTATCTTATGAGACACAAGTCGGAAACTTTTGAGAAATTCAAAGAGTTTCGACACAAAGTTGAAAAGAAGACCGGTAAAAGTATTAAGACATTACGGTCGGACCGTGGTGGCGAATACTTGAGTAATGAGTTTCTTGACTACTTGAAAGAATATGGTATTCTTTCACAGTGGACTCCTCCTGGAACACCTCAATTAAACGGTGTGTCCGAACGGAGAAACCGAACTTTGTTAGACATGGTAAGGTCTATGATGAGTCGCACTGAGCTACCTATTTCCTTCTGGGGATATGCATTAAACAGTGCAATACTTATTTTGAATAAGGTTCCGTCAAAGTCTGTTCAACAGACTCCGTATGAGATATGGACAGGAAAAAAACCTGGTTTCTCATTCCTGAAGATTTGGGGATGCTGGGCATACGTCAAAAGTTTGGAAGGTACCAAACTTGAACCCAAATCGGATAAATGCCTATTCGTAGGATATCCTAGGGAAACCAAAGGATATTACTTCTATAACCCACAAAGGAACAAAGTATTTGTTGCTCTACATGCGGTTTTCCTTGAGAATGAATTCCTAAATGCAGTGGTTAGTGGGAGGAAAGTAGAACTCGATGAAAATCGGAGTGATACTGTTCCTGGCATAGAATCCTCAACGGAACATGAACAGTTCATCAGGGATGAAGCTGTACCACAATCTTCGATTACACAAGGACCGCGTAGGTCGGAGAGATTCAGGAAACAACATGAGAGGTATGGGTTTCTGATCTCACCTCATGTAGATATTAATCTCATTGAGGATAACGAACCGGCTACGTATGAGGAAGCGATACAAGGTATCGACTCCGATTTATGGCAAGATGCCATGAAGTCCGAAATGGATTCCATGTACACCAACCAAGTTTGGACACTGGTTGATGCACCAGAAGGCGTACCTATTGGATGCAAATGGTTCTTTAAGAAGAAGACCGACATGGATGGCAACGTACAAACATACAAAGCTAGGCTTGTAGCAAAGGGGTATCGCCAACGACATGGTGTCGATTACGATGAAACTTTCTCACCCGTTTCCATGATTAAATCCATTCGGATAATGCTTGCTATAGCTGCATATTTCGATTACGAGATATGGCAGATGGACGTCAAAACCGCTTTCCTTAACGGAAAACTTTTGGAGGATGTTTATATGCAATAGCCTGATGGTTTTGTCGTGCCGCGACTTGCAAACAAGGTTTGTAAGTTAAATCGATCCGTTTATGGATTGAAGCAAACATCACGTTCTTGGAACCAACGCTTTGATGAGATCATAAAAGAATATGATTTCGTTCAAAGCGAGGATGATCCTTGTGTATATAAGAAGGTTAGTGGGAGAGCACTGACATTCATTGTCCTTTACGTTGATGATGTATTGTTTATTGGCAATGACATTCCCATGTAAACGTCGGTGAAAGCTTGGCTTTCATTGAAATTCTCCATGAAAGATCTGGGAGAGGCAGCCTTTATTCTAGGAATAAAGATCTACCGGGATAGATCTAGAAAGCTGCTTGGACTCTTCCAGAGTACGAACATTGACAAAGTGTTGAAGAGATTCAACATGGATCAGTCCAAGAGGGGACTGTTGCCAGTGTCACATGGTGTCACACTATCTAAGGACATGTGTCCTAAAACTCAAGATGAGAGAGACAACATGATTCGGATATCGTTCGCCTCGGCAGTCGGATCGATTATGTATGCCATGATATGTACGCGACCTGATGTCTCATATACTTTGAGCATATGTATTTGCTATCAGGCCGATCCAGGTGAAGGTCACTGGATGGCGGTTAAGAATATCCTTAAGTATCTTAGACGAACTAAGGATGCTTTCTTAATCTATGGAGATGGAGAACTTGAGGTAACTGGGTATACCGATGCAAGTTTCCAAACCGACAAAGACGACTGTAAGTCGCAATCCGGGTACATATTTTGTTTGAATAACGGAGCAGTGAGCTAGAAATCTTCCAAGCAAGAGACTGTTGCCGATTCAACAACAGAAGTGGAGTATATCGATGCAGCTGAAGCAGCAAATGAGGCAGTTTTGATCCGAAAATTCCTAATTGGATTAGGAGTAGTTCCGTTAGCAGCTGAGCCCGTTCCATTGTATTGTGACAATAACGGGGCTATAGCGCAGGCTAAGGAACCGTGGTTTCATCAACGATCAAAGCATGTTCTTTGACGTTTCCATATGATTCGTGAGATCATACATCGTGGTGATGTGAAGATCGAGTAGGTCGCATCAGAGGACAACATTGCAGATCCGCTGACGAAAGCCATTCCTCAGTAAAAGTTTGAGCGACATGTACATAGTTCAGGTGTTAGATTTTGAGTGACTGGCTATAGGCCAAGTGGGAGATTGTTGGACAATTATGACCCATAGCGTCACTATTTGTAAAAGACATTGTGTTTTTGTACAAATTAATTATGTAGCACTGGAAATTGCCTTTTATCATTTCGTAATTAGATTACTTAAATGTGTGAATGATGAAAGTCCTTATGATTAGTTCCGGATTGATAAGATATGAGATAATATCAATCCATAAAGGTTTAATCATTAAATGACCCTAGTCGTAGTATTATCGAGACTGGACATCGATAATGCGGATTGATAAGATATGAGACAATATCAATCCATAAAGGTTTAATCATTAAATATCCTTAGTCGTAGTATTACCGATGGTACAGAAACAGCTTTGCTCTGGATAGACCCCGCAGAATCTCATTGGTAGTATGACTTTGTGTCTATGGGAATCCGCATCAGGGTAGGTGTATTTGGTCTTAACCTGAGACTTGCATCGCTAGTACTTGCGACAATCAATATGCTTTGGTTTTGGTCGTCCAGGACTTTAACAGGTTTTGTGTACGTCTCTTCTGGGTTTATTGAGAATCGTAGTGTATTGGGTGTGATGTCAAGATGAAATTATCACTTCAGTCATATGGAGATGATGATCACGTAGGGATACATAACTGGTACTCTAAATGGTTGCAACCATCAGGATAATATTACATGGTCATGATTATCCGATTAAAGAGACTAGTTGCTTGTAATCCAATATATGTTTCGTACGTGGCAGACACTATTCCAGCCCTAGGCCTTGCATGTGACATCCGATACTGGATCGCAATACGCAATACTACGTATACTACGCCTGAAATAGATTATATATATTCCATTAAGAATATTTCTGGAGAATTGGGTAGGCACGGTGCTTTGCTAGAAGCCAACCATGTCTCGTAAATCGGTAAAAACATAGTACGAGGTACGTACATGTTCGGATAGTCTGACGACCGGATTTACTACCAACATATCCAGGGATCTCTTGGGTCGCTTCCCGAAGATTCACCGATGACGTATGATTCGAGCATAATTAATCGAAGATTAATTAGGGAGAGATTTTATCTAGGATAAAATACTTTTTGAAGAGAGAGAACGATTAATTTGAAATTAATCGATAAAATAATATATTCGATATATTAAACGAAATTAGATTTCGACGCGAAATTAAAATTGGATTTTAATTCGGGCAAACAAATTAATTTAGAATTAATTCGCGAGCGACGTGAATAGTAATTTTGCTTAGCATAATTATTTAATTAAATTTGATTTATTTACGTCGCAACGGAAAATTCGTTAATTCAGAGTTAGCGAACCCGAGCTCGGGATGTGTTGCGGGCCCACTCGGATTTTTAATCAAGTGGGGCCCACAAGTCACATCACTTGTCACTTTAGTTGATGGGTTTTGGTGAAGTTAGTGAAGACTTGTTCAACACACTTCCTAAAGTTGATGGCTTGATTGACTAATACCAAATGTTTGGTATATGATTATTAGATTTTTGAAATCAAAACACAAGTCAACAACATCATCTTCACTTCATCTCCTCTCTCTCTCAAGCTCACGGTAATGAGCATTTTTTTTCTCCTAAAATTTTCTTCATTGTCGTGACTCTCCAAAGGAAATTAGAAAGTTTGTTGCAAAGTTTCTAAGTTGCTAGCACATTAAGGAATCATCCAAGGTGATAGGGAAACCATCCCAAAAGCTTGGAATCAAAGGACAAAGCTTGGAGCTTGGATCTTGGAGCTTGGCCGAAAACTTGGAGAAGAAAATTTTTTTGTTTGATGCATCCTAAATCCGTTCAATGTAAGTATGATTCCGCCATACTTTACTTTTGTATTCACATTTTTCATTGCTTATAATGATCTTGGATTGTCTTAGAGACCAACAATGGTATCATGAGCCTTGAAAAAGCATGAAATTAATTTAGGGTTTATATACTAAAATTTGGGTAAATTTGATTTGAGCATGATTTAACCAAATTGTTTGTTTGAGCATGCTTGTATATGGATAACTTGGAGTTATATGTGATCAATTTGAAGAAAATTGATTTGGATTAATTTTCCCCAATTTTTGCATGATGGCCGAATGTATGATATGCCCTAAAGTCATGGTATTTTTTATTCTTTTGATCATTGGATGAGTTTAAAGACTTGGGATAAATTGATTAATGATTTAATTGGATTGAAATCAAAATCGGTTTAAAAATCCCTCAAATGCCGTGGGCTTCAAAGCATGAAATGAGATGATTTTTTGTTTCAATAATGTTGGATATGTGTTGAACAAATCAAAACATGATTAATTGATTAAATTGATTTTTGGAAATGTTAATTTAGATAATTAATTAATGCTATACACTTTAATTAATTAAATTATGAAATTTGGAATTTTAGAATTTGATTAATTGGGCTTAATTTAGAATTGGGCTTTAAATGTTGTATTTGGGCCTAATGGGCTTGGTTGGGCCAAGTTGGTTTAGGTCAATTGGATTGGATCCAAATTGGGCCTAAATCATTCCATTAAGTCCAAATAGAACAAATGGGCCTTTTATGTTTAATTGGGCCTAAATTGGTTTCTTGGCAAATAGGGTGATTCCTTAATTGGGCTTTGATATTTGGGTTTGACCCATATTGACCAAAGTCCATGCCTTCAGAAATTAATTTAAAGCCCATTGGACTTTAATTAAATAACATTGGATGTTAATTGGGCTTTGAGACCCATTTAGATTAGATTTGAAATCTAAGTCGTAAAGGCACATTAAAAAATGTAGTTATTTAATTTGGAATTAAATATATAGAATTAGTATTGAATACAAATTAAATTAGATTTAAATTGTAGTTCGATATAATTCAAGAATTCCTACTTTGAGTACTTATTCTTAAACGAGCTGGACTTGCGCAAAATTAAATCGTTGTTTGAACATTGGATGATCACTTTATTCAAGATTAATTAATTGGATTAGATTGATTGAATAACATGCTTTATGTGAATACATGGATGTGTTGAATGAATAATGTATATCAGATGGATATTAGAAGGGAAAGGGCAATTTTGGAAATTGTTGTAAATTTAGAATTTATTAAATTAGACCTGCGTGTCCAGCCTTATCTCTCTTGATTTTTTGTAATTCTCTTCTCACCTAATTCCCATCAATGTTAATGAGGTTTCTTTCATTTATTGTGTTATTTTGGGTAGAAGTAAGAATAGTGCTAGCCGAGGAGAGGAAATGGAGTGATTTGTTCTAGGAACCAATCTGTGAGATATCCATCCGCATATCATTATTAATTTATTTTTGCGCCTTATTATGCTTTTAGAATGCATGCTTAAGGGTGTATGATGAGACCTAACAAAGATAATAAATGGTTGCCAATTTACGCGAAAAACCCTCAATAAATATTAAGCGTTTTCCTTCCATTGAGTGATTCTTACTCAAGATCCAAGATTGACACTGGTTTGTTGGCCAAAGTCAAGACCTTTGTCCATCACGGATGTGTTTGAATCATGAAGGCTTTGTTGCATATCGTGTGTCTTGTCCAAGTTGTGATTTGTTGGCCAAAGTCAAGATCACTTCTTGTCCATCGACATCGATTACGAAGCTTTCCAAAGTCAATGGGTTCCTCTTAACTGGAATCATTAAGCTTGTTGTGCCAAAGCCAAGGCTTAGTTGATTTAGAGGAAAAAGGTTAGGAAAATATATTGGATATATTGGCATATATATTGTATATATGTTTCGAACTTGGAGGTCCACCTACCGGATCTAGGAATTGGATGAGATCCAATTGATCTTAGAGATCTACCTAGTTAAATATCATACAGCTTGTTGGCCAAAGTCAAGGTTGTGTGCTATTTAATGGGATCCTAGCCCACTAGGAAACTAGGTTTCCCGAGTACTCAACAGATGGTTAGAGGCTCGCCGAAAAATAATGGGAGGCTAGTATTGAATTTGCAATTTCGTTCAAATACTTAGCTTTACGCGCTTTCAAATTATTTCGTCAATTATTTTATTAGTTGGACTAATATTTTATTATTTTTCTTGTAACAGTTAGACTGTACCCATACATCGTTGATCGAATAGTTGGACTATTGCGGTTAAGATGACAGGAAAGTTAAGCATTAGGGATATTGTCATGGGCGACAAAGTCTTTAATGGCACAAAATTTCAAGACTGGGATATGAATCTCAGAATTGTTTTGGGATCTGAGAAGTTACTCTACACTTTAGAGCGACCTCTTGGGCCTAAGCCTGGACCTGATCAGTTGCTTGAGCTAGAGCTTTGGAAGACTCATAGTGATGACAATGCGACTGCTCAATCGGTAATGTTTGCTGCTATGACTCCGCAATTCTGTCGTCAAAACAAGGGGTTGGATCCCTATGAGATAATGGCGAAGTTGTATGATCTTCACCGATCTAACCTTAGATCGCAATGATATGAGTTGCAGAAGAAGCTCTTCCGCGCTCGCATGTCAGAGGGTACGTCTGTTGAGCACCATGTGTCACAGATGATTGCTGACATTGAGCAACTCGGACAGATGGGCATCGTCTTCGAGGCTGAGACTTCAGTAGATTTGATCCTACAGTCTCTCCCCGACACTTGGAGTGGGTTCATCATGAACTACAACATGTTGAACCAAGACCAAACTCTTGGAGAGTTGATGTCCACTCTGCGTGAAGCAGAAAAAGAGATCCTTAAGGGCAAGAAGAGCGATGCGCACTTTTCTTCAACATCTCAGACTCCAAGGGCTTGGCCCAATTCGAGTGGAGGTGTTAAGAAGAAGAAGCATAAGAAGAAGGGCAAGGCCAAATCATCAAAGGGTTCTGGGAAACCTAAGGACAAATCCCAAGATGTATGTCTCCAGTGCAGCAAGCGGGGTCACTGGAAGCGTGACTGCCACGAGTACAAGGCACATATGAAGCAAATCAAAGCGGGCATGGCACCGGCTTCAGGTATGTTTGTTATAGAAATAAACATGTCTACTACTAGTTTTAAAAATTTGATTTTTGATTCTGGTTATGGAAATCATATATGTACTGATGTACAGGATCTGCAGATTAGCAGGAGACTGGCCTCAGTAGAGATTGACCTTCGCGTTGGAAATGAGACACAGGTCACTGTTTTGGCCGTTGACACTTTTGTTTTGGATCTGCCCTCGGGGCATGTACTTAAACCATCAGACTGTTATTATGTACCTAGTTTGACTAGGAATATTATTTCTGTATCTATGTTAGCCCAATGTGGGTATACTTTTATATTTCAAAACACTGGGTGTTTTATGTATAAAAATGATATGGAAATTTGCACTGCTGATGTAAATAATGGTCTATATATTTTGAATATGAATAAATCTAAAACATATAATGTAACAAACAAAAGGCTTAAAGTAAGTAACAAAGATTAAACTTACATGTGGCATTGTCGTATGAGACACATAAACAAGACACGTATATCCACACTTTTGAAGAGTGGGTACTTGGACGGATTTGATCCAAATTCATATGACGTCTGCGAATCTTATTTATTAGGCAAGATGCCTAAATCACCTTTTAGTGGTAAAAGGTGTACGTGCCACCGAACTGTTAGCCCTCGTTCATAGTGACGTTTGTGGGCCCATGTCTAGCCAGGCTAGAGGTGGATATGAATACTTTGTAACTTTTACGGATGATGCATCGCGTTATGGTTATGTGTATCTTATGAGACACAAGTCGGAAACTTTTGAGAAATTCAAAGAGTTTCGACACGAAGTAGAAAAACAGACCGACAAAAGCATTAAGACATTACGGTCGGACCGTGGTGGCGAATACTTGAGCAATGGGTTTCTTGATTACTTGAAAGAATATGGTATTCTTTCACAGTGGACTCCTCCCGGAACACCGTAATTAAACGGTGTGTCCGAACGGAGAAACTGAACTTTGTTAGACATGGTAAGGTCTATGATGAGTCGTACAGAGCTACCTATTTCCTTCTGGGGATATGCATTGAATAGTGCAATATTTATTTTGAATAAGGTTCCGTCAAAGTCTGTTTAACAGACTCCGTATGAAATATGGACAGGAAGAAACCGGTTTTCTCATTCTGAAGATTTGGGGTTGATGGGTATACGTCAAACGTTGGAAGGTACCAAACTTGAACCCCAAATCGGATAAATGCCTATTTGTAGGATATCCTAGGGAAACCAAAGGATATTACTTCTATCACCCACAAGAGAACAAAGTATTTGTTGCTCTACTTGCGGTTTTCCTTGAGAAAGAATTCCTAAATGCAGTGATAAGTGGGAGGAAAGTAGAACTCGATGAAAATCGGTGTGATATTGTTCCTGACACAGAATCCTTAAAGGGACATGAACAATCCATCAGGGATGAGACTGTACCACAATCTTCGAATACTCAAGGATCGCGTAGGTCGGAGAGAGTCAGAAAACAACCTGAGAGGTATGGGTTTCAGATCTCACCTCATGTGGATATTAATCTTATTGAGGAAGATGAGCCGGCTACGTATGAGGAAGCGATACAAGGTATCGACTCCGGTTTATGGCAAGATGCCATGAATTCCGAAATGGATTCCATGTACACCAACCAAGTTTGGACACTGGTTGATGCACCAGAAGGCGTAAAGCTTATTGGATGCAAATGGGTCTTCAAGAGGAATACCGACATGGATGCAACATACAAACGTACAAAGCTAGGCTTGTAGCGAAAGGGTATCGTCAACGACATGGTGTCGATTACGACGAAACTTTTTCACCCGTTGCCATGATTAAATCCATTAGGATAATGCTTGCTATTGCTGCATATTTCGATTACGAGATATGACAGATAGACGTCAAATCTACTTTCCTTAACGGAAACCTTTTGGAGGATGTTTATATGCAACAGCCTGACGGTTTTGTCGTACCAAGACTTGCAAACATGGTTTGTAAGTTAAATCGATCCATTTATGGATTGAAGCAAGCATCGCGTTCTTGGAACCAACGTTTTGATGAGATCATAAAAGAATATGATTTCGTTCAAAACGAGGACGATCCTTGTGTATATAAGAAGGTTAGTGGGAGCGCACTGACATTCATTATCCTTTATGTTGATGATGTATTGCTTATTGGCAATGACATTCCCATGTTATCATCGGTGAAAACTTGGCTTTCATTAAAATTCTCCTTGAAGGATCTGGGAGAAGCAGCCTTTATTCTAGGAATAAAGATCTACCGGGATAGATCTAGAAAGCTGCTTGGACTCTCCCAGAGCACGTACATTGACAAAGTGTTGAAGAGATTCAACATGGATGAGTCCAAGAGGGGACTGTTGCCAGTGTCATATGGCGTCACTCTATCTAAGGACATGTGTCCTAAAACTCAAGATGAGAGAGACAACATGAGTCGGATACCGTTCGCCTCGGCAGTCGGATCGATCATGTATGCCATGATATGTACGCGACCTGATGTATCGTATGCTTTGAGCATGTGTAGTCGCTATCAGGCCGATCCAGGTGATGGTCACTGGATGGCGGTTACGAATATCCTTAAGTATCTTAGACGAACTAAGGATGCGTTCTTAATCTATGGAGATAGAGAACTTGAGGTAACTGGGTATACCGATGCAAGTTTCCAAACCGATAAAGACGACTGCAACTCGCAATCCGGGTACATATTTTGTTTGAATATGGAGCAGTAAGCTGGAAATCTTCCAAGCAAGAGACTGTTGCCGATTCAACAACAGAAGCGGAGTACATTACTGCAGCTGAAGCATCAAAAGAGGTAGTTTGGATCCGTAAATTCCTAATTGGATTAGGAGTAGTTCTGTTAGCAGCTGAGCCTGTTCCATTTTATTGTGACAATAACGGGGCTATAGCGCAGGCTAAGGAACCGCGGTCTCATCAACGATCCAAGCATGTTCTTCGATGTTTCCATCTGATTCTTGAGATCATACATCGTGGCAATGTGAAGATCGAGAAGGTCGCATCAGATGATAACATTGCAGATCTCTGATGAAAGCTATTCCTCAGTAAAAGTTTGAGCGACATGTACATAATTCAGGTATTAGATGCTTGAGTGACTGACTATAGGCCAAGTGGGAGATTGTTAGACAATTATGACTCATAGCGTCACTATTTGTAAAAGACATTGTGATTTTTGTACAAATTAATTATATAGCAATGGAAATTGCATTTTATCATTTTGTAATTTGATTACTTAAATATATAAATGATAAAAGTCCTTATGATTAGTTCCGGATTATAAGATATGAGACAGTATCAATCCATAACGGTTTAATATTAAATATCCCTAGTCGTAGTATTATCGAGATTGGACATCGATAATGCGGAATAGACTAGTATTGCACTTGTGCGTGTTATGGAAGCGTAACAACATAGTTCTCATATATTTAAGTATTGGATACTTATGCAAGTGTGATAGGAGGTTGTGTTTACCGATGATACGGAAACACCTTCGCTCTGGATAGATCCCGCAGAATCCCATTGGTAGTATGACTATGTGTTTATGGGAATCCGCATCAGGGTAGGTGTATTTGGTCTTAACCTGAGACTTGCATCGCTAGTACTTGCGACAATCAATACGCTTTGGTTTTGGTCGTCCAGGACTTTAACAGGTTCTGTGTACGCCTCTTCTGGGTTTATTGAGAATCGTAGTATATTGGATGTGATGTCAAGATGGAAGTATCACTTCAGTCATATGGAGATGATGATCACGCAGAGATACGGAACGGTACTCTTAAGTACTGCAGTCATCGGGATAATATGACTAGGTCATGATTATCCGATTATAGAGACTAGTTGCCAGTGAATCTGATATATGCTTCATACGGGGCATATACAATTCCAGCCCCAGGCCTAGCATGTGACATCCGATATCGGATCGTAATACGCAATACATAGTATGCTATGCCTGATAAAGATTATATTTCCTTAAAGAATATTTCTGGAGAATTGGGTAGGCACGATGCTTTGCTAGAAGCCAACCATGTCTCGTAAATCGGTAAAAACGTAGTATGAGGTACGTACATGTTCGGATAGTCCGACGACCGGATTTACTGCCAACATATCCAGGGATCTCTTTGGTCGCTTCCCGAAGATTCACCGATGACGTCTGATTCGAGCATAATTAATCTAGGATTAATTACAGAGAGATTTTATCTAGGATAAAATACTATTTGAAGAGAGAGAACGATTGATTTGAAATTAATCGATAAAATAATATATTCGATATATTTAACGAAATTAGATTTCGACGCGAAATTAAAATTGGATTTTAATTCGGGCAAACAATTAATTTAGAATTAATTCACGAGCGATGTGAATAGTAATTTTGCTTGGCATAATTATTTAATTAAATTTGATTTAATTACATCGCAACGGAAAATTCGTTAATTCGGAATTAGCGAACCTGAGCCCTGGATGTGTTGTGGGCCCACTCAAATTTTGAATCAAGTGGGGCCCACAATTCACATCACTTGTCACTTTAGTTGATGGGTTTTGGTAAAGTTAGTGAAGAATTGTTCAACACACTTCCTAAAGTTGATGGCTTGATTGACTAATACCAAATGTTTGGTATAAGATTATTAGATTTTTGAAATCAAAACACAAGTCAACAACATCATCTTCACTTCATCTCCTCTCTCTCTCAAGCTCACAGTAATGAGCATTTTTTTTCTCCTAAAATTTTCTTCATTGCTGTGACTCTCCAAAGGAAATTAGAAAGTTTGTTGTAAAGTTTCTAAGTTGCTAGCACATCAAGGAATCATCCAAGGTGATAGGGAAACCATCCCAAAAGTTTGGAATCAAAGTAAAAAGCTTGGAGCTTGGATCTTGGAGCTTGGCCGAAAACTTGGAGAATAATTTTTTTGTGTTTGACGCATCCTAATTCCGTTCAATGTAAGTATGATTCCGCCATACTTTACTTTTGTATTCACATTTTTCATTGCTTATAATGATCTTGGATTGTCTTAGAGACCAACACTTAGGCCCAAGAGGTCTCTCTATAGTGTAGAGTAAATTCTCGGATCCCAGGAAAATTCTGAGATTCATGTCCCAATCTTGAAAGTTTGTGCCATTAAGGACATTGTCGCCCATGACAATATCCCTAATGCTTAACTTTCCTGTCATCTTAATCGCAATAGTCCAATGTAGGCATTGCATTTTTGCATATCAGCCCGATGATGAGCCTCGAATGGAGGCATTATCTTTTTTAGTTGCGGAAAGTGGTCGTCGGAAGGGAAAGGTCAAGAATTGACATTTTTATTGGATTTGGTTCGCTTGTTCAAGCTTTGGGTTCGCTCGTTCGGTCTCAGTTTGGAATTTATCCTCGGCCCGGTTCACAAAAAACCCAACCCTCATTCACGTGTAATACACACACACAACAAAAATAATTCACCAACTTGTTCCTACCCATCATCCCACGTGAAAGCCACCCATTTTCCATAACAATTCCATGCAATCAACAAACCAAACCCCCATGCTTCACGCCCCCCTCCCCCACTTTCAATAATAATTCCACAAAATGCCAAGCCTCCCACGTGAACAAACCAAAACCCATACCCTCACTCATGCAACCACCCATACAAAGTATCTCACCAAGCCAAAAAGCCACATACAAAACAACAAAAAAACCAAAACCACCATGCCCACAAACACCATTTCTTCCTTTACAAATTGTCAAAAAACCCCACACGTTTTCAGGGCTCCCATCACCGAATCTTCTCCATTATCTCCCTCATTCACGCCCCGTCATCTCTATTATCTCCATCATTCAGCCCTCATTCATCAGGACTGCCATGAAACCATAATACATGCATTATTCACCAGCCCAAAAAGATGACACCCTACGCAGCCCTTCATGAGGGATGAACAGACACTTAGACACCACAACAACCCATCTGCCTCACTCAACCCATGTTATTGCCTCTGTCTCAGCCACACTCACAGCCCCTACACAGCCTCCATGCAGCTCATACGTAACAGCCCTTAACACATAAACCAACCATCGTCACTCCCAACCCTGGGCATCCCTCATTCTCAAACATGTTGGACAAAATGACCCATAGCGTCACTATTTGCACAGATCATTGTGTTGTTGTAGCAAATTAACTATGTGACAAGGAAATTGCACTCTCATCATTTGTGATTAGATCATCTTAGATATATAAATGAAGAGAGGTCCCTATGATTAGTTCCTGGACTGAGAATGATATGAGACAGTATCAGTCCCCGAAGGATTAATCATTAAATATCCCTAGCCGGAGTATTATCGAGACTGGACATCGATAATGCGGAATAGGCTAGTATTGCACTTGTGTGCGTTGTGAGGCCACAACGGCATAGTTCTCATATATATAAGTATTGGATACTTATGCAAGTGCGATAGGAGGTCGTGTTTCACCGATGGTACGGGAAACAGCTTCGCTCTGGATAGACCCCTCGGAATCCCATTGGTATTATGAATATGTGTCTATGGGAGGCCGAAATCAAGATAGGTGTGTATAGTCTTAACCTGAGACTTACATCGCTAATGCTTGCGACAATCAATATACTTTAGTTGAGGTCGTCTAGGACTCTAACCGGTTCTGTGTACGCCAATGCTGGGTATATTGAGAATCGTAGTGTATTGGATGTGATGTCAAGACGGAAGTATCACTCCAGTCATAGTGGAGATGATGTCACACAAGATACGGTATTAGTGCTCTTAAGTGCTGCGCGGCCATCGGGATATTATGACAAGGTCATGTATATCCGATTATAGAGACTAGTTACCAGACATCCGACATGTGCTTCGTACGGGGCAGACACTTATCCAGCCCCAGGCCTAGCACGTGACTATCCGATACTGGGCCGATATACACAATACAATCGTATACTACGCTTGATACAGACCATAATATTCTTAGATGGATATGTCCGGAGAATTGGGTAGACATCGTGCTTTGTTAGGAGTCGACCTTGTCTCGTAAATCGGTAGAACGTAGTACTTGGTACGTACGTGATTCGGATACTCCGACGACCGTATTTACTGCCAACTTATCCGGAGATCTCATGGGTCGCTTCCCGATAACCCACCGATGACGCACAACTCGCACTCTTGTATAATCTGGGATTATATAGAAGAGAGAGAAAATTAATCTAGGATTAATTACAGAGATATTTTATCTAGGATAAAATATCGTCTAAAGAGAGAGAACGCTTAATTTGGAATTAATCGATGAATTAATATATTTGATATATTAAACGAAATTAGATTTCGACGCAGAATTAAAATTAGATTTTAATTCGGGCGAACGAATTAATTTAGAATTAATTCGTTAGCGACGTGAATAGTGAATTCGCTAGGCGTAATCATCTAATTACGACGCGACGGAAAAATCGTTAATTTGGAATTAACGAACCCGAGCCCGAGTGTGATTGCGAGCGCATTCGTATTTCGAATTCGAGTGCGGCAACGCAAGTTACATCAAGCGTCAAATCATTCGTCACATCAAGCGTCAAATCAAATGTCACTTTAAGTGATGTGATTGATTGATGTGATTGATTGATTGATTGACAAAGCAACTTGTCACTTTGATTGATAGAAGTTGTTGCAATAGTGTAGTTGTTGGAAAGTTTTGATTGACTTTTTGAAAGCCAATTTTATGTATTACCTTTAATATATTTTGGAAAGTATATAAGGTAAATGTTTTTACTTTCTAAAAACTAATACACAATCATCATCTCTCTCATTTCTCCTCTTCTCCTCACGCCCAAACTGCACATTTCTTCACTGGTTTTGAACCATTTTGGCGTGACTTTAGGGAAGCAAGAGTTGGGTTTTCATGGTGAGAAATCCAAGTGCTAGCACACTACGAGTCTTGCGAAGGTGGTATGGAGGTTCGACCATGAGCCGTGATCCGTCCGACGAAGCTAGGAGCTCCGTTTCGCATCTCAAATTTCTGTTTTTGGAGACAGTGGACTGCTGCAGTTCATGCGCCAAGGCAGTGCGTTTTTGGCCTTCGTTCGTCTCCAAATCGACTCAACCGATCGATGTGAGTATTCCGCTACCTCCGTTGGTGTATTCACGCATGTTTTCATGTCTTGTATGATCTTGGGACCTAGATTTAAACCAACAAAACAAACACAAGCAGCCCCCTCCATCTCCATAGACCCTCTATTCTCGGTAGCAGCAGCACAATCAAACCCTTAACGCCCAAGCCTTCACGATCAACTCAGCCCCTGTACCCTCCATTCAACGGTCAGCTCACACACTGCCCTCTAACACACGGAAACCACTACCCATAACTGACGCCACAACAACTATCACTGACGATCACTCTCAAGGCCACGCACATGAAACCAGCCGCTCCTGGACTCCACTCTCAAAGCCATCTTCAAAGCCTACACTCCACGTCGAGTCAAGGACCTGCCTCACGCCGAGAGACTCAGCCCCTATCTTCTTTATCAACAAAATTTCGTGAGCAGCCCCCTTTCATGTAAACTGCAACCTTACACAGCCACTGCCATGAAACCATAACACATCAACTCTCACATAAAGAAA
This sequence comes from Zanthoxylum bungeanum, assembly GCA_019454045.1. Taxonomy (NCBI): domain Eukaryota; kingdom Viridiplantae; phylum Streptophyta; class Magnoliopsida; order Sapindales; family Rutaceae; genus Zanthoxylum; species Zanthoxylum bungeanum. The sequence continues at coordinate 85,291 of SKCR01035378.1, read as the reverse complement.
CCCTAGTACCCCTCATGCACCATACATGCGCTCAGACCTGACCAGCTCTACACCTCACGAACAGCTTATGTGAAACACCCCAGAAGCACGCCCGCAGCCTTACAAAACTGCCATATAATAACCTTTCAACAGCTCATGCATTATAACCCATTCAATAGTTCATACATCATTGCCCTTCAAAGGCTCATGCATCACAAACTCTAGCCTTCATCTCCATTACACTCACGTTGAAACCAACCCTCACTCACTGCCTTAAACCAGTGCATACATGTACGTGAAACCCTTGATCATGAGTAAATCTTTGGTGCAACAGTGGTATGGATGACGTGGTACCACCAACCAATTAAAAAATAACATGTTTAATTTTCTTCCAATTTTTTAGTTGTTTTTTTGACTTTTTAGCACGCGTGGCAAATGATGATTGGCTTGTTGCATGGATGACATGGTACCACTGTTGCAACAAAGATTTTCTCCTTGATCATTCGCACTCCAATCCACACACTCACTGCCCTGAAATCGAACCCTAAAAACTACCTTGAAACCGAACCCCAAACGACCACACATGGCCCCATTCTCTGCATCAAATTGCACCTCCAACCAGCCCTTACACTTACCGTAAAAACACTACTCAACCAGCCCATACATCCACCACGTTCATAGCCCTTGTATGCACGTAAATGCCCCGTCATGCGTACGTAAATCTGGTCTCTAAAAATGTCCTCAAACACGCCTAAAAAAACACTGCCAAAACTCGACCCTATAACCCTCCATGCATGCATGAAACCGAGCCCAAAACAGCAACCGTTGGCCCAAAAATAATCCCCAAGAGAGAGCCTGAAAATTTGAGTTAAAATAGCGAGAAGGAAAAATATAGAAAACGGTGAGTAAACAGTGAGAAAAACAAAGAAAAACACAAAAAAAATCGCGAGTGAAAACGGACAAAACAGAGAAAACAATGGACCAGTGAAAATAGAGAAAACAGTGAACCTGTGAAAATAGTAGAAACAACAGACCAGTGAAAAGTAGCGAAACGATATCTCTTCCAGCACCGTGGAACGCACTCCTGGAAAGCGACTTAAAAGGTAAGACCTGATGGCACCCTTTTATTTATTATCCTTTATTTTTTTAGTTATTTTATTACTTTATTTCGCATGAGTATTGTGAATTGGTGCATGATGTGATTCCCGGGTGAACGAAATATGTGTTCTCTCTTGCGGTATATCGGATGGAAACCCGGACGTAAATTCCGTAGTTGAATCCGAATGGACGGTATTGCGATTTGCACTCGGGATACAATGCCACGTACCACTTGAGAGACACACATGTTTCGTTTCATCTAACCTTGTATTCGAGCATGATTTAGTCTAGTGTGTCATTTATTTCTTAAGCATGATTAATTTTAGTATGTTATTTATTTTTATGCATGATTTATGTATGTTCTTTCACAATAGGAATTTAAATTGTGTTTATGTTTAAGATGTTATTTATTCTTTGTATTTGATGATTCAACATGCTCATTGTGTGATATTGTATGTTTGCCGTTGTGATAATTACTTTTAAAGCATGATGACTTAGACATAGGATTTATTTTTATGAATGCGAACTAGATCTAGGTTAATCTCGGACATGTATGTTGTGTAGACTTGGTTAAATTATTGCACAAATCCGTTCATTACAAGTGGCATAAGTAAGGGACCATTTCGAACCCAACGGTTTGAGGTCTTCCCTTGCGAGGGGTGAGTTCGGCCTTACATCATTTTCCCGCTTCACACCGGGTGGCGACTCCATTTTATTTCTCCGGTTTAGTCCCCCGCGGGCTACTCGGTACTCCTGACCGGGCCGCGAGCCCGGAATAACGTCGTCCATTTCTGTGTCCTACATTCAACTATTCAATTAACGATGTATGGGTACAGTCTAACTGTTAAAAGAAAAATAATAATATATTAGTCCAACTAATAAAAATAATTGACGAAATAATTTGAAACCGCGTAGAGCTAAGTATTTGAACGAAATTGCAAATTCAATACTAGCCTCCCACTATTTTTCGGTGAGCCTCTAACCCTCTGTTGAGTACTCGGGAAACCTAGTTTCCTAGTGGGCTAGGATCCCGTTAAATAACACACAACCTTGACTTTGGCCAACAAGCTGTATGATATTTAACTAGGTAGATCTCTAAGATCAATTGGATCTCATCCAATTCCTAGATCCGGTAGGTGGACCTCCAAGTCCGAAACATATATACAATATATATGCCAATATATCCAATATATTTTCCTAACCTTTTTCCTCTGAATCAACTAAGCCTTGGCTTTCGCACAACAAGCTTAATGATTCCAGTTAAGCGGAACCCATTGACTTTGGAAAGCTTCGTAATCGATGTCGATGGACAAGAAGTGATCTTGACTTTGGCCAAAAAATCATAACTTGGACAAGACATACGATATGGAACAAAGCCTTCATGATTCAAACACATCCGCAATGGACAAATGTCTTGACTTTGGCCAACAAACCAGTGCTAATCTTGGATCTTGAGTAAGAATCACTCAATGGAAGGAAAACGCTTAATATTTGTTGAGAGTTTTTTGCGTAAATTGGCAACCAATTTATTATCTTTGTTAGGTCTCATCATACACCCTTAAGCATGCATTCTAAAAGCATAATAAGGCGCAGTAAATAAATTAATAACGATATGCGGATGGATATCTCACAGATTGTTCCTAGAACAAATCACTCATTTTCCTCTCCCAGGCTAGCACTATTATTACTTCTACCCAATTACATAATACAATTAAAGAAACCTCATTAACATTGAGGGGAATTAGGTGATAAGAGAAGTACAAATTCTTGAATTATATCGAACTACAATTTAAATATAATTTAATTCGTATTCAATACTAATTCCATATTTAATTCCAAATTAAATAACTACACTTTTAAATGCGACTTTAAGACTTAGATTCCAAATCTAATAAAAATGGGTCTCAAAGCCCAATTAACATCCAATGTCGTTTAATTAAAGTCCAATGGGCTTTCAATTAATTTCTTAAGGCATGGACTTTGGTCAATATGGGTCAAACCCAAATACCAAAGCCCAATTAAGGAATCACCCTATTTTCCAAGAAACCAATTTCGGCCCATTAGGCCCAATTAAACATAAAAGGCCCATTTGTCATATTTGGACTTAATGGAATGGTTTAGGCCCAATTTGGATCCAATCCAATTGTCCTAAACCAACTTGGCCCAACCAAGCCCATTAGGCCCAAATACAACATTATAAGCCCAATTCTAAATTAAGCCCAACTAATTAAATTTTAATATTTTAAATATCATGATTTAATTAATTAAAGTGCTTAGCCATGATTGACTATTTAAATTAACATTTCCAAAATACTAATCTAATCAATTAATCATATTTATTCATCATCAATACATGTCCAACATTATTGAAACAAAAAATCATCTCATTCCATGCTTTGAAGCTTACGGCATTTGTAAGATTTTATATCCGATTCTGATTTCAATCCGATTGAATCTCAAATCAATATTTCCCAAGTCTTTAAACTCATCCAATGATCAAAAGAACAAAAAATACCATGACTTTAGGGCATATATGTATTCGGTCAAGCCTAAGATTTTGGGCAAAATTAATCCAATTAATTTTTTTCTAAAATTGATCATGTATAACTCTAAGTTATCAACATACAAGCATACTCAAACAAACAATTTGATTAAAACATGCTCAAATCAAAAATACTCAAATCAAGAATATAAACCCTAAGTTCAATTTCATGCTCAAATAGGCTCATGATACTATTGTTGATCTCTAAGAACATCCCAAGATCATTTAAGCAATGAAATAAATGTGAATACGAAAGTAAGAATGGCAGAATCATACTTACAATGAACGAATGTTGGATGCGTCAAATACAAAAATTTTGCTCATTGAAGTTTCAGCCAAGGTCCTTTTTTTGAATTGAAATCCAAGCTCCAAGCTTTGTTGTTGATTCCAAGCTCAAGGATCGGTTTCCCTATCACCTTAGATGATTCTTTAATGTGCTAGCATAAGGAAATATTTGCAACAAAAATTTCCCTAAATGCCTTGTAGTATTCGGCCAAATGAGAGGAAGGAAGAGAGAGTTTTGCTTTTTGGTATATTTGATTTCTAAAACCAATTACACTTATGAAAAGTCAAAAGGAAAATTTGGTATATCCTTTTCCAAAAAGAATAAAGCAAATTGGAGGGAAAAAAGCAATTAAGGCTTCCAACTACTCCCATCATGAATAGTGACTGGATGTCAATCACAAAAAGGTGACTTGACTTCCATCACTAAAGTGTGACTTGCGATGTGACTTGTGGGCCCCACTTAAATTCAAAATCCGAGTGGGCCCGCAAATACATTCCGGGCTCGGGTTCGTTAATTCCGAATTAGTGAATTTTCCGTTACGACGTAATTAAATCAAATTTAATTAAATAATTATGCATAGCAAAATTACTATTCACATCGCTAGCGAATTAATTCTAAATTAACTCGTTCGCCCGAATTAAAATCCAATTTTAATTTCGCGTCAAAATCTAAATACGTTTAATATATCGAATATATTATTTTATCGATTAATTCCAAATTAATCGTTCTATCTTTTCAAATAGTATTTTATCCCAGATAAAATCTCTCTGTAATTAATACTAGATTAATTATGTTCGAATCATATGTCATCGGTGAATCTTCGGGAAGCGACCCATGAGATCCCTGGATATATTGGCAGTAAATCTGGTCGTCGGACTATCCGAACACGTGCTTACCACGTACCACGTTCTCACCGATTTACAAGACATGGTTGGCTTCTAGAAAAGCACCGTGCCTACCCAATTCTCCAGAAATATTCTTAAAGGAATATATAATCTATGTCAGGCGTAGTATATGTAGTATTGCGTATTGCGATCCAGTATCGGATGTCACATGCAAGGCCTGGGCTGGAATAGCGTCTGCCCCGTACGAAGCATATATCGGATCACGAGCAACTAGTCTATTTAATCAGATAATCATGACCTTGTCATATTATCCCGATGGTTGCAACCAATTAGAGTACCAGTTCTGTATCCCTGCGTGATCATCATCTCCATATGACTGAAGTGATACTTCCGTCTTGACATCACACCCAATACACTACGATTCTCAATAAACCCAGAAGAGGCGTACACAGAACCTGTTAAAGTCATGGATGAACAAAACCAAAGCGTATTGATTGTCGCAAGTACTAGCGATGCAAGTCTCAGGTTAAGACCAAATACACCTACCCTGATGCGGATTCCCATAGACACATAGTCATACTACCAATGGGATTCCATGGGGTCTATCTAGAGCGAAGCTGTTTCTGTACTATCGGTAAACACAACCTCCTATCACACTTGCATAAGTATCCAATACTGAAATATATGAGAACTATGACGTTACACTTCAATAACACGCACAAATGCAATACTAGTCTATTCCGCATTATCGATGTCCAATCTCGATAATACTATGACTAGGGATATTTGATGATTAAACCGTTATGGATTGATACTGTCTCATATCTTATAATCCGGAACTAATCATAAGGACTTTTATCATTTATATATTTAAGTAATCAAATTACAAAATGATAAAATGCAATTTATATTGTCACATAGTTAATTTGTACAAAAACCACAATGTCTTTTACAAATAGTGATGCTATGGGTCATAATTGTCTAACACTAGTACCTGCCAAATGACAATTATTAGTTAAACAATAAAATAAATCGTGAAAGGTCAAAAAGGTGTGGATCATGTCGGAGGAAATAAAAGAAACTAACAAAACAAATCATAATTATTAGGAAAAGACAAAGAAATATAATATTTACAATAATTTACATCTTGATTGACGTCTATGCGTCAGGGGCAAGCTTCCTATCCAATTTTCTTTTAAATTGGCAAACAAGGTCTTTTTGAGTTAGATTCCCGAACTTAACTGTTGTCTTTCTTTTTGGAATTGTGTATGTAATTTACGGATGGCTATATGAACATATCCACTGGGATGCGTCTCAAGATTCGAAGATATATCATCTAAAGACTCCTTACTCAAGCCATCCCTAATGAATTTAATTTTATCTTCGCGATTATCAGACACCATTCCTAAAGAACGACAACGACTATTGCAATTCCAGCGTGCACATTTGTAACAAACACCCATTTGCTTAGCTCTACGTTTCTTTGCATAAGTGCTTCTTCCAAAACCAGACAAATAAGAATTATAAGAATCAGAATACTCACCTGCTAATCGGACCCGTGCTTCGATTACCCAACGAATGTCATTAGGAATACCTTTGATCATCAGAAGTCTCATCCGTTCCAAGCGAGTTTTGTAGACTTTCATCAGAGAATTTTAAGGGAGAGAAAGAAATTGCTTGTGAATATTTACGAGAGCTTCTTCCATCTTGAAATGACTTCACCTGCAAAAACTAACACATAAAATAAAACACACCAAATCACAATATATACAAAAATTACATGGGTTGCCTCCCAGCTAGCGCTAAGTTTAACGTCTTCAGCTAGACGTGACTGCCCAAACGTTATGCTGGATTTGAAAGTGTGACACTTTCTTTTTGTCGCTCAAATGATTCTCCCTAATATTGCTTGACACGCTGGCTGTTAACTTTGAATGTGTTGTTGGACTTGGGGTTGTATATCACAAATAGACCTGACCACTTTGATTTCAGCTTTCCAGGAAAAATTTTCAGCCGTGAATCGTATAACAACACCTGCTGTCCTGGCTCTAATTGTCTACGCACTATTTTTTTATCATGCCATCTCTTGGTCTTTTCTTTGTACAGTTTGGCATTTTCATAAGCTTGTAGGCGAAATTACTCCAATTCTTTGAGTTGGTGAAGTCTTTTCTCTCATGCAGCTTGTGGATCAAGATTTAACTTCTTCAGTGCCCAGTACGCCTTATGTTCAAGCTCAAATGGAAGATGGCACGTTTTTCCATACACCATTTGATATGGGAACACAATAAAATAAAAACAATAAGTAAAAAGAAATTAGATACAAGTAAATGTATCTAACCTCAAAACTAATAGTGAAAGAAAAATAAGTCCCCGGCAACGGCGCTAAAAACTTGACCGGTGAGTAATCACACACGTATAACGTAAGCGCATATATCGTTCAAGTAGTATAAAAAGTATCGATCCCACGATGACTTAGAACCTTTTGTTATCAATTTATGAAGTTAAATGTTTACAAGTATCTAATAGATTGATTGTTTGATTGGGTGGTGACTTTAAAATTAAAACAAGTAAATAAATTGCTTGAAAGTAGATTGAAGAAAATTCAAATTTATAAAACTATCCAGGGTTGTGAATCCTTCCAATATCTTTTTTAAAAGATGAAGTGGTTATTTTACGTTTGTGTAATATATTGGTTTATTAACCTGGAATACGAAATTATATAAAAGCCTCTTCTGATGGTCAAATACAAATACCCAGTATAACCCAATTAATCGTATTCCTATGTTAACCAAGTTATCTGAATTCATTAAGATTAAGTTCCAATTATGGTTACCCCCGCCCGACAGGTATATTCCTATCCTGTAAGTAAATCTATTAAAGGGTTATTTATCTTCAAGGAAGATCGTGGACTATTGAGTCTAAGGTCTTTAACCAAAAATCTATTTTCCAAGTTCATTTTAAGTTTACCAGTTCAATTTTATTAATGGTCAGTTAATAAAAAGCATTAGGATTAAGGCTCAATAAATAAACCTTTTTATTACACAAACTGTAATTTAACCCCTTATAAACTGGTGATATTGGATTTCATCACAACCCCAGATAACTGGCTTAGTTACGACACATATTTACGGGTAGTAGAAATTTAAATAAAAGAAAAGACATAAAGTAAATGCTGGAAAGTAAATTGCTGAAAAGTAAATTGCTGAAAAGTAAATTGCTGAAAAGTAAATACAATAAAGAAAATGATGAGGTAAAATGATCCACTTTTATTACTACTATTTTAGATATCTCCCTTAATATAATATATTAACTTTGCGTGATAATTACCAACCAACTATATAGGCGGTATCCTGACTAAATCAAATTAATAATTAATTACCAACCGACCAACCAGACGGTATCCATACTTAGTTAGGTTAAAATAAATTTATAATTAATTACCAACCGACCAATATGGCGGTATCCTCGTTAAGTCAGATTTTAAATAGTTATTATATTATAAATAGAGGAGATTAATCTAAATAGCAATAATAAAAGCTTTACCTTTTACCCCAACAAGGGGGAGTTACCTCATCATTGCTTGAAAAGTAAAAACTGAAAAAGTAAAGAAAGAAAAGTACTATGCGTAAAAGTATATTGCGGAAAATAAAAACTGAAAAGTAAAGAAAAGAAAGTGCAAAAACGGAAATTAATTACTGAAAGCTGTAAATAAACAAACAAGATACAATCTTCTTAGTTATTCTTAAGGAATTTCAAAGAAGAAAGTATGAATTTACAAATGAAATGGCTTGGTATTTATTCTTAAGGAATTTCATCCTAAATGATTCCATTGAGTCCCAATATTATTTTATCTGCAAAATAAACTAAAACACATCAAAACGTTCCTCAAACCCGAGAAACTAAATAAAATATTAAGTAAAAGGGGCGGTAAATATTGATATATTTTCCTCTCATCACACGTATAACGCAAGCGTACGTATCGTTCAAGTAGTATAAAATGTATCGATCCCACGAGGACTTAATACCTAAGCTATTAATTTATGAAGCCAAATATTTACGAGTATATAATAGATTGGTTGTTTGATTGGATAATGACTTTAAACTAAAACAAGTAAATAAAATATTGTGAAAGTGTATTAAAGGTAAAATCAATATTATTAAACTATATAGGGTTGTGAATCCTTCCAATATCTTTTAAAGATGAAGTGGTTATCTCATGTTTGTGCAATATATTGGTTTACTAACTTCGAACATGAAATTATGCAAAAGCCTCTATCGATGGTCAGATGCAAATACCCAGTGTAACCCAATTAATCATATATCTATGTTAACCAAGTTACCGGAATTCATTAAGATTAAGTTCCAATTGTGGCTACCATCGCCCGACAGGTATATGTCTTGTTAGACTCTAAGACATGCTTCCAAGATCCTAAACATGATTTGCATGTGAATTAACCAATAAAAGTTTCGAAATTACTTACATTGGTTTTTGGGAGAAATTCGAAATTTCTTTGAATGGATGAAGCTCCAAGCCTTGTGTTGAGTTGTTTGAACCTTGGGCGAGTTTCCCTATCACCTCAAATGACCCCAAAAGTGCCAGCTTTTAGAAAAATTTTGAAGCAAAATTTCCCTTCCAAGTTGAAAGAGGATCGACAATGAGAGAAAGAGAAGAAGGTGAAAAAATTGTTCTTCCAAAGTTGGTAGTAGTGTGTGCTTATTGATGCATTAAAGAATGCCAACTACTCCCATCAAGTTTGTGACAATTGATGTAAGTTAAGTGGGTCCCACCACTTTTAAATTCCAAATTTAAGTTGGCTTCTCCAACACACAATTAGACTTGGGCCCGAGTTCGTTTAATTCCGAATTAAATGAATTTGTCGTCGCGACATAATTAAATCCAATTTAATTAAATAATTATGCCTAGTAAAATTATTACGATAGTCGCTTACGAATTAATTCCAAATTATTTCGTTCGCCCGAATTAAAATCCAATTTTAATTTCGTATTAAAATCCAATTTCAATTAATATATCCGATATATTTATTTTATCGATTAATTCTAAATTAATCGCGTTCTCTCTTCTATACGAATTTAATCCCAGATTAATTCTTACCGCAATTAATCCCAAATTAATTTTCTCTCTCATAATTAATCCCAGATTAATTCTATACGAGTCAAATGTCATTGGTGAATCTTTGGGAAGCGACCCAAGAGATTCCTGGATATGTTGGCAATAAATTCGGTTGTCGAACTATCCGAACACGTGCGTACCACGTACCACGTTCTCACTGATTTACAAGACATGGTTGGCTTCTAGCAAAGCACCGTGCCTACCCAATTCTCGAGAAATATCCGTCGAGGAATATTATCTGTATCAGGCATATTAATACAATGTAATGTGTAATACGATCCAGTATCGGATGTCACATGCTATGCCTAGGGCTGGCTCTGTGTCTGCCCCGTATGAAGCATATATCGGATCCCGCGTAACTAGTCTCTGTAATCTGAAAGTCATGACCTAGTCATACTTTCTTGATAGCTGCAGCTTTTAAGAGTATTAGTTATGTATCTTGTGTGACCATCATCTCCATATGACTGAAGTGATACTCCCATCTTGACATCACATCCAATACACTACGATTCTCAGTAACCCAATAGAGGCGTACACAGAACCTATTAAAGCTCCAGACGACCAATATCAAAGTAAATTGATTGTCGCAAGTAATAGTGACATAAGTCTCAGGTTAAAGATCACATACACCTACCCTGATTCGGATTCCCATAGACACATAGTCATACTACCAATGGGATTCCGAGAGGGGTATATCTAGAGCGAAAATTTTCCTGGTCCAACGGCTAACAGAACCTCTTATTACACTTGCATAAGTATCCAATACCTAAATATATGAGAACTATGCTGTTAAGCTTCCATAACGCGCACAAGTGCAATACTAGTCTATTCCGCATTATCGATGTCCAGTCTCGATAATACTATAACTAGGGATATTTAATGATTAAACCATTCGTGGATTAATATTGTCTCATATCTTATTAATCCAATTTAACCATATGGACTTTTATCATTATATATATCCAAGTAATCCAATTACAATAATGATAAAATAGTAATTTCCTTTTGTCACATAGTTAATTTGTACAAAAACACAATGTTCTTTACAAATAGTGATGATATGGTTCATAATTGTCCAACAATCTCTCACTTGGCTCATGGCCAATCACTCAAGTATCTAACACCTGAACTATGTACATGTCGCTCAAACTTTTGCTGAGATATAGCTTTCATCAGCGGATCTGCAATGTTATCATCTGATGCGATCTTCTCGATCTTCACATCTCCACGATGTATGATCTCACGAATCAGATGAAATCGTCGAAGTACATGCTTGGATCGTTGATGAGACCGTGGTTCCTTAGCCTGTTCTATAGCCCCATTATTGTCACAATACAAAGGTACGGGCTCAGCTGCTAACAGAACTACTCCTAATCCAATTAGGAATTTATGAATCCAAACTGCTTCTTTTGCTTCCTCAACTGTAGCAATATATTTCACTTCTGTTGTTGAATCGGCTACAGTCTCTTGCTTGGAAGATTTCCAGCTCACTGCTCCGTTGTTCAAACAAAATATGTACCCTGATTGCGACTTACAGTCGTCTTTATCAGTTTGGAAACTTGCATCGGGGAACCCAGTCGCCTCAAGTTCTCTTTCCCCATAGACTAAGAAAACATCCTTAGTTCGTCTAAGATACTTAAGGATGTTCTTTACAATAATCTAGTGACCATCACCTGGATCGACCTGATAGCGACTGCACTTGCTCAAAGTATATGAGACATCAGATCGCATACATATTATGGCGTACATGATCGATCCGACTGTTGAAACATACGGGATCTGAATCATTGCATCTCTATCATCTTGAGTTTTAGGACACATGTCATTCGATGGAGAAACGCCATGTGACACCGGAAGCAACTCCCTTTTGTACTGATCCATGTTGAATCTTTTCAACACTTTGTCAATATACGTGCTCTGATAGAGTGCCTGCAGCTTTCTAGATCTATCCCGGTAGATCCTTATTCATAGAATAAAGGTTGCCTCTCCCAGGTTTTTCATGGAGAATTTTAATGAAAGCGAAGCTTTCACCGATTGTAGCATGGTAATGTCATTGCCAAGAAGCAATACATCATCAATGTATAGGACAATGAATTTCAGTGCGCTCCCACTAACCTTCTTATATACACAAGAATCATCTTCGTTTTGAATGAAACATATTCTTTTATGATCTCATCAAAACGTTGGTTCCAAGAACGCGATGCTTGCTTTAATCCATAAATGGATCGGTTTAACTTGCAAATCTTGTTTGCATGTCTTGGTATGAAAAAACCATCAGGTTGTTGCATATAAACATCCTTCAAAAGGTTTCCGTTAAGGAAATCGGTTTTGACATCCATATGCCATATTTCATAATTGAAATATGCAGCAATAGCAAGCATTATCCGAATGGATTTCATAATGGCAACAGGTGAAAAATTTTCATCGTAATTGACACCATGTCGTTGACGATAACCTTTAGCTACAAGCTTAACTTTGTACGTTTGTATGTTGCCTTCCATGTATATCTTCCTTTTGAAGACCCATTTACAACCAATAGGCTTAATGCCTTCTGGTGTATCAACCAGTGTCTAAACTTGGTTGGTATATATGGAATCCATTTCGGACTTCATGGCTCCTTATCATAAAGCGGAGTCGATACCTTGTATCGCTTCCTCATACGTAGCCGGTTCATTTTCCTCAATAAGATTAATGTCTACATGAGGTGAGATCAGAAACCCATACCTCTCAGGTTATTTTCTGACTCTCTTTGACTTACGCGGTTCTTGTGTATTAGAAGATTGTGGAACAATCTCATCCCTGATGGACTGTTGGTGTTCCGTGAGGGGGTCGGTGCCATGAACAGTATCACTCTGATTTTCATCGAGTTCTACTTTCTTCCCACTTACCACTGCATTCAAGAATTCATTTTCTAGGAAAACTGCATGAAGAGCAATAAATATTTTGTTCTCTTGTGGGTTGTAGAAATAATATCCTTTGCTTTCCCTAGGATAGCCTAAAAATAGGCACTTATCCGATTTGGGTTCTAGTTTGGTACCATCCAAACGTTTAACATATGCCCAGCATCCCCAAATCTTCAGGAATGAGAAACCCGGTTTCTTTCCTGTCCATATTTCATATAGAGTCTGTCCAACAGACTTTGACGGAACCTTATTCAAAATAAGTATTGCACTGTTTAATGCATATCCCCATAAGGAAATCGGTAGCTCTGTGCGACTCATCATTGACCTTACCATGTCCAACAAAATTCGGTTTCTCCGTTCGGACACACCGTTTAATTGAGGTGTTCCTGGAGGAGTCCACTGTGAAAGAATACCATATTCTTTCAAGTAATCTTGAATCTCATTGCTCAAGTATTCTCCACCACGGTTCGACTGCAATGTATTAATACTTTTGCCAGTCTGTTTTTCTACTTCGTGTCTAAACTCTTTGAATTTCTTAAAAGTTTCCGACTTGTGTTTCATAAGATACACATAACCATAACTCGATGCATCATCCGTAAAGGTTACAAAGTATTCATATCCACCTCTAGCCTGGCTAGACATGGGCCCACAAACGTCACTATGAACGAGGTCTAACAGCTCAGTGGCACGTACACATTTACCACTAAAAGGTGTTTTAGGCATTTTGCCTAACAAACAAGATTCACAGACATCATATGAATTAGGATCAAATCTGTCCAAGTATCCATTCTTCGAAAGTGTGGATATACGAATCTTATTAATGTGTCCCGAATGACAATGCCATAAATAAGTCTCATCATTTTTACTCAATTTGAGCCTTTTGTTTGTCATGTTATATGTTTGAGATTCGTTTATATTCAAAATATAAAGACCATTATTAACATCCGCTGTATATATCAAAACATCATCTTTATATACAAAGCACTCAGTGTTCCAGAATACAAAGGTATACCCGCATCGGGTTAAACAAGATATAGAGATGATATTTCTAGTCAAACTAGGTACAAAATAACAGTCCCCTAATGTAAGTACATTCCCCGAGGGCAGATTCAAAACCTAGATGTCAATGGCCAAAACGGCGACTCTCATCCCATTTCCGACTCGTAGGTCGATCTCTTATGGTGCTAGTCTTCTGTTAATCTGTAGATCCTGCACATCAGTACATATGTGAGTACCACATCCAGAATCAAAAATCCAATTTTTAAAACCAGTAGTGGACATGTTTATTTGAATAACAAACATACCTGAAGCCGAAGCCTTGCCCGCCTTCGCTTCCTTCAAGTCTGCCTGGTACTTACGACAGTCACGCTTCCAGTGACCCTGTTTGCCACAGTGTAGGCAGACGTCTTGGGATATGTCATTCTTCTTCCCAGAAGACTGTGATGATTTAGCCTTGCCCTTCTTTTTCTTCTTCTTCACACCCTTAGAAGCCTTCGGCCAAACCTTGGACTTCTTGGATGTCGAAGTGAGATGCGTCTCGCACTTCTTGCCTTTCAAAAGCTCTGGATTTGCCTCTTTCAACATAGCTATTAACTCTCCAAGAGTTTTCTCTTGGTTCATCATATTATAGTTCATGATGAACCCGCATCAGCAGTCGGGCAGAGATTGTAAGATCAAATCTATGGAAGTCTCGGCCTCAAAGGCAATACCCAGCTGACCTAGCTGTTCGATGTTAGCAATCATCTGTGACACGTAGTGTTCGACATATGTACCCTCTGACATGCGCGAGCGAAAGAACTTCTTCTGCAACTCATACTTCTGAGATTTAAGATTAGATCTATGAAGATCCTTCAATTTCAACATCATGTTATAAGAATCAAATCCCTTGTTCTGACGACGAAATTGAGGAGTCATTGCGGCAAGCATAACGGATTGAGCAGTAAATTTATCATCTCGATGAGTCTTACAAAGCTCATGATCAACTAGTCGCTCAAGTCTGGGCTCAGGCCCAAGAGGTCTCTCTATAACATAAAGCAACTTCTCAGCTCTCAAGACTATCATGAGATTCATCTCCCAATCTGGAAAATTTACGTCGTTAAAGACATTCTCGCCCATGATTATGTCCCTAACGCTAATCTTTCCAGCCATCTTGATTGCCACAGTCCAACTATCCAATCAAATATTTCGGGTACACCCAAATGCAATGGTTACTATAGTCCAACTATATAACCAACTACAATGAAATAGTGTTTGAGTACAGTCTAACTGTTTAAAGAAAATAATAAAATAATATTAGTCCAACTAATATATATAATGACGATAAATAATAAAAGAGCGCGCATTTTAGCGAGTATTAAACGAAATTGTAAATTTAATACTAGCCTCCCACTATTTTTCGGCGAGCCTCTAACCCTCCATTGAGTACTCGGGAAACCTAGTTTCCTAGTGGGCTAGGATAACGTTAAATAACACACAACCTTGACTTTGACCAACAAGCTGTATAAAATTTAACTAGGTAGATCTCTAAGATCAATTGGATCTCATCCAATTCCTAGATCCGGTAGGTGGACCTCCAAGTCCAAAACATATATCCAATATATTTCCTAACATGTTTCCTCTGAATCAACTAAGCCTTGGATTTGGCTCAACAAGCTTAATGATTCCAGTTAAGCGCGACCCATTGACAGTGGGAAAACTTCATAATCCACGTCGATGAACATAAGTGACCTTGACTTTGGCCAACAAGTCACAACTGCCCAAGACATGCGATGTTAACAAAGCTTTCATGGTTCAAACACATCCGCGATAGACAATGATCTTGACTTTGGCCAACAAATCAAAGCCAATCTTGGATCTTGAGAGAAAACCACTCAATTGAAGGAAAAGCTTAATACTAAAAGTGAGGGTTTTTTCGTAAATTGGTAACCAATTTATTATCTTTGATTAGGTCTCATCATACACCCTTAAACATGCATTCTAAAAGCATAATAAGGCATGATAAATATAATAATGATATGCGGATTGATATATACAATTTGTTCCTAGAACAAATCTCTCTCTTCCTCTCTCCCACTAGCACTTTACATTCTTCTAAAACCCAATTACATAACACTATAAGAAACCTCATTTACATTGAGGGGAATTGGTGAGAAGAGAAATGCAATGAGAATAAGAGGTGATAGGCTGGACACGCAGGTCCAATTTCAAATAAATACCATATTTACAATAATTTCCAAAATTGTCCCCACCCATCTAATATCCATCTGATATACATTATTCAACAAATACATCCAAGTATTCACACATAGCATGTTGTCAATCAATCTAATCCAATTAATTAATTCTTCAATTATTGATCATCTAATGTTCATACAACGATTTGATTTGCGCGAGTCCAACTCGTTTAAGAATAAATACTCAAAGTAAGTATTCTTGAATTATATCGAACTACAATTTTAAATCCAATTTAAATTGTATCCAATACTAATTCATGTTTAATTTCAAATTAAACAATTACACCTATTATAGTGCCTTTTTAGACTTGGATTCCAAATCCAATCCAAATGGGTCTCAAAGGCCTATTTAGCATCCAATGCCAATTCGATTACGTCAAATGGGCTTTTAATTAATTCTTTAGGCACGGACTTTTGGCCATTATGGATCAAACCCATATTGCCTTGGCCCATTTAAGAATCACCCTATGCCAAAAATTAATTTTGACCCATTAGGCCCAATAAAATTATTAAAAGGCCCAAAGTCATATTTTGGACTTTTATGGAAATGGTTTAGGCCCAATTGGATCCAACCCAATTGTCGAAAACCAAACTTGGCCCAACCAAGCCCATTAGCCCAAATATAACCAAATTAGATTAATACAATATTCCAAATATTTCATTAATTCAATTTAAGTGTAATTAACACAACTAATTAATTAATCTAATATTTCCAAAACATTCATTAATCTAATTAATCATGCTTTATCATTCCAATTCATGTCCAACACAAATTGAAGCAAAATCAAGTCTTCCAATAACATGCTCATTCACGGCAATTACATGAAATTAACATTCATTTTGATTCCAATCCAATTAAATCAACATTCAACATTTATTTCATGCCATTAACACATCCAAGTGTCTAATTTTAAAAAATCACCATGAGATAATCATAGGGTAGTTTCGGCCATGTAAGGAAAATTGGGGAAATTTGATCTAATCAATTTTTCAACAATCCAATGATGCACAACTCTAAGTTATCATCATCTAACATCAACCAAACACTCAATTTTGAATTATCATGCTCCAAGCAAAAATACCCAAATAAAGTTTATAAACCCTAGAATTCCAAATCACATTTAGAAGGCTTTAGATACCATTGTTAGTCTCTAAGACATGCTTCCAAGGTCCTAAACATGATTTGCATGTGAATTAACTAATAAAAGTTACGGAATTACTTACATTGATTTTTGGGAGAAATTCAAAATTTCTTTGAATGGATGAAGATCCAAGCCTTGTGTTGAGTTGTTTGAACCCCAAAAGTGCTAGCTTTTAGAAAACTTTTGAAGCAAAATTTTCCCTTCCAAGTTGAGAGAGGATCGGCAATGAGAGAGAGAAGAAGGTGAAAAAATTGTTCTTCCAAAGTTGGTAGTTGTGTGTGTTTATTGATGCATTAAAGAATGCCAACTACTCCCATCAAGTTTGTGACAATTGATGTAAGTTAAGTGGGTCCCACCACTTTTAAATTCCAAATTTAAGTTGGCTTCTCCAACACACAACTAGACTTGGGCCCGGGTTCGTTTAATTCCAAATTAAACGAATTTTTCATCGCGACATAATTAAATCTAATTTAATTAAATAATTATGCCTAGCAAAACTATTACGATAGTCGCTTACGAATTAATTCCAAATTATTTCGTTCGCCCGAATTAAAATCCAATTTTAATTTCGTATTGAAATCCAATTTCAATTAATATATCTGATATATTTATTTTATATATTAATTCTAAATTAATCGTGTTCT
Organism: Zanthoxylum bungeanum; assembly: GCA_019454045.1. NCBI lineage: Eukaryota > Viridiplantae > Streptophyta > Magnoliopsida > Sapindales > Rutaceae > Zanthoxylum > Zanthoxylum bungeanum. Next base: position 67,491 of record SKCR01035378.1, on the reverse strand, counting down.
CTCTTCTATACGAATTTAATCTCAGATTAATTCTTGCCGCAATTAATCCCATATTAATTTCCTCGCTCATAATTAATCCCAGATTAATTCTATATGAGTCAAATGTCATTGGTCAATCTTTGGGAAGCGACCCAAGAGATTCCTGGATATATTGGCAGTAATTTCAGTTGTCGGACTATCCGAACACGTGCGTACCCCGTACCACGTTCTCACCGATTTACAAGACATGGTTGGCTTCTAGCAAAGCATCGTGCCTACCCAATTTTCCAGAAATATCCACCGAGGAATATTATCTGTATCAGGCATAGTAATACAATGTAATGTGTAATACGATCCAGTATCGGATGTCACATGTGTAGGGATTTTATTTAGCGGAAATCCTGTAACGCAGCGGAATAGTGGAAAATCAAAATTTTCCGATTTCAAAAATTTTTCTCGGATCAATTAAATAAACTTATTTATTTTACTGTCCAATTATCAAATTATGAAATATTACACAAGAAATCAAATTTTTGTGTAATTACCGAATTACCCCTATACTTTGCATTTTGTTCATTTTAGTCCGAAATTGTTCAAAACAATTTTGAATGATTCTAAATCATTTCTAAGATGAGTCTAACATGTCCCCAATGTCAATATATAACTTGCAACATAAAAACCCAAATTTTAGCCATAAGGCCGCGAGAGCCTCCATTAGGTACCAAAGTGTGTATTTTGCATTTTCAATGTTAAAAACACATCCAAATGAAATCCAATCAACATAAGATTTAATATGTATCATATACACATCAAAATACACAACATAAGTGAAAATCCTCAAATTTGGAAGTGGTCTTAAACCCTAATTTTTCAATTTCTTCAAATTGGACAAATTAGACCAAATTGGTTAAATCCAACACTTCAATCATGTTTCTTCCATTACAATCAAGCCTCACCACAATGAAACAACTATAGAAAAAATCTAGGTCATTTAAGAGTGGGTCAACAACTCTAGGTTAGCAACAAGTTTCTCAAACTATCAAAAGTATGCTTGTTAACATATTAAAAACATCCTTTGAATTTTATACATGCATAACCCTATCATCAAACTTACATTCAACAAAAACACAAAGAATAAAGAAAATAATAACATGAGAACATCATAGCATGAAGCCTAGAACACAAGGAACATTTTCCTCTCTAATAGTAAGTTGAAGAAACTTACTTGAATTCCAAGTTTTTCTTTATCTTTCTCTCAAGCATCTTTTGTTTTCTTCAATGGAGTTTTTGATAAAGTGTATTAGGTTGTTTGGACCCTAAAATAAAAGAAACAATATATACTTGCTTCATTTGGCCCTTGGCCGAATTTTAGTATACAAAAATATCTAGATATTTGCTTTTTGTTTCAATTAATTTTAACTTTACAACTTGCTAACTTTAATCATCAAACCATTTAATGAATTAAAGTTAGTCAACAATTGCAACTCAAGCCATTAAATAAAATATCACAACTTTAAAATATCTATACTTTAATTAATTTAATCATTTAATAATTAAATAAATAATTAAATAAATATATTAAATATATGTATTATATTTACATTAAATATTAAATACATATATATTTATGATATTAGTCAAATATCTCAATTTGACAATTAATGTGTATTTGAATTAATCTAACATTAAATGCAAATACACAAAAATTAAGGAAATGACTGTCGGGTCCCTTCACATGTATTTTGCGTTTAACCTTTAAACGACTTTATAAATAATCAATATTATTTATAAATGTTGCCCTAGTGCTCTAAGAGTATGTTTCATTAGTGAGACTCTCTAAATTCAGGCATATCTGTCACGAAATCTAATTTCGTGTCCATAATTTATCCACCCGTAAATTATGACGATCACGGATAAACTTGTTGAATCATACAGGTCGAGGTCATGGCAAATGTATAATTCCTCCATCACAGATATCCAGATAAATCCCAGAGATATAGATGTAAATGTCAAATCTCTATAGGGATTATCCAGTCGACTATTCTATTAGCAATCTCAAAAAGAACATTTAGAACTAACTTCTAAATTGTACCACGGGCGCATGGTTTTTATTTGATTGCTAACCATATGGACTACCTATGCTCTGATACACAAAACTGACGGATCCTATCTCGATACACACAGGACACCCTGAGGATCTATCCACACCCAACGAACAGGCGGAGGTCTGATCTAAATAGATCGGTGACGTGACTGCCATCTAAGTGTGGAAGATGTCTCATGCGCCCACAGTGGTATCTCAAGTCGAAGAATCACAAGTGCTACTCAACCCGATAAGATTCTTATTGACGTTGGTGTATCATCCATTAAGAATCTTCGGTGAGTCGTTCAGTGTTTATCCACTATAAACACCTATACGTCTATATTAGTCTCTAAGACTTATGGTTCATTGAGAAACCATTGGATTCATATATTCCAGTATATGACATGTACCGGTCTCAACGGGTTTATTTTACTGACCAAGTAGTGTAAACATTGACCAGAAACTGTCTGAGAATGACAACATCATGATACTACTCAATGTCAGTTGCGACGCTTTTGCAACAGCACCATGACTAGTCATTCTAAGGTTATTACGTCTTTACCATATTAAAAGATACATTATATTATAGAAACTGCATATATTATTCATAATAATAACGTTTTACAGTAGTATTCATAAATAAATACAATCGGGAATTGGCGCTCTGAGTACCAACCCCAACAAAAACTCCCACTTGCTCTAGTGCCAATAACGATTGTATCTAATACCCATCGACTCCACGTGTTTATCAAACAACTTCGGAGGTATGGCCTTCGTCAGCGGGTCTGCTACATTATCTTCACTCGGTACCTTGTACACGACAATATCCCCTCGCGACATAATCTCTCGAATGATGTGGTACTTGCGTTCCATATGCTTCGACTTCTGATGCGCCCTTGGTTCATTTTCTTGCGCAATGGCTCCAGTATTATCACAATATAACGGAATCGCATTTTCGATACTTGGGACAACTCCCAATTCTGTGATAAAGTTCTTTATCCACACAGCCTCTTTTGCAACTTCAATATATTCCGCCTCAGTGGTGGAATCTGCTGTTGATCCATGTTTGGAACTCTTCCAACAAACTACACCTCCGTTAAGGGTAAATACGAATCCAGATGTAGACTTTCTATCATCGGGATCCGATTGGAAATCGGAATCCATATACCCGTTAACTTGCAGTTCGTTTCCTCCATAAATTATTAATTTATCCTTAGTACCTTTAAGATACTTTAAGATATGTTTAATGGCCATCCAATGGTCATTACCTGGATTGGACTGATATCTACTAGTTACGCTAACATCGAAACTGATATTAGGCCTCGTACATAACATGGCATACATTATTTTACCCAAACACGAAGCATAAGGTTGGTTAGACATTCTAACCTTCTCATCTTCTGTTTGTGGACTTGTCTTCTTTGAAAGATGAATCTCATGTCTGAACGGTATGTTTGCTGTCTTACAGTTACCAAAATTATATCGTTCCAAGATCTTATCTATGTATGTTGATTGCGATAATCCAATCAGCTTCCTTTGTCTATCTCTATAGAGTTTTATCCCTAAAACATAGGAAGCTTCTCACAGGTCCTTTATGGAGAAATTCTTACAGAGGTACGCTTTGAAGCTTTGTAACATACCTAAATCATTCCCAATGATTAGGATGTCATCAACATATAGGACTAAAAATACGACCATGCTCCAACTGGCCTTCTGATACACACATGATTCTTCAGAATTCTTGAGAAATCCAGACGATCTAATAATCTCGTCGAATCGAAGATTCCAACTTTGTGAAGCTTGTTTAAGTCCATAAATGGACTTCTTAAGAAATCCATTTAGAGAAGCCGTTTTGACATACCATACCCGAGTTTTCGCTGGACGCAAAACCTTTCGGCTGTTCCATATAGATTTCTTCATCAAGAAATCCATTTAGAAAAGCCGTTTTGACATCCATTTGCCAAATCTCGTAGTCATGATACGCAACTATAGAAAGCAAAATCCGAATAGAATTAAGCATTGCTACTGGTGAAAAAGTTTCATCTGTTGGATTTTCTAGGTCAAACCAAGATCAATTTAAGCATTTAAAAGTGTGAATACGACAAAGTTAAGTTGTGGAAATACTCACTTTGATCGGATTTGCGATGCGTTGAACAACAAAAATTTCTTCAAGCTTTTCCTTCATGGATGACTTTCGGCCAAGATTGATCTTTGTGCTTTCCAAGCTCCAAGCTTTGTGTGTGATTCCATGCTCAAGGGTTTGTTTCCCTATCACCTTTGGATGACTCTTTATGTGCTAGCATAAGAAAAATTTTCCACAAATCTTCCTTGTTCTTGCTTGTTGTTCTCGGCAAAGAGAAGCAAAATTGAGAGAATTCGGCCCTTGGCCGAATTAGAGAGGAGAAGAGAGAGAGAAGAAAAAATGTGTTGTGTATTTTTTTTTATTCCAAAAAATCAAAATACCAAAAGTCAATTACCATTTCCCAAAAAAGGTATAAGGCTTTAAAAGCCTTTCAACTATTCACATCACTCAAAAGTGACTAGACATCACATCACTCAAAGTGACAAGACATCCATCACTTGAATGACTAATGATGTGACGTGTGATGTGACTTGTGGGCCGCACTTGAATTCAAAATACGAGTGGGCCCGCAAACACTCATGTGCTCGGGTTCACTAATTCCGAATTAACGAATTTTCTTTTGCGACGTAATTATATCAAATTTAATTAAATAATTTTGCCTAGCAAAATTACTATTCACGTCGCTAGCGAATTAATTCTAAGTTAACTCGTTCGCCCGAATTAAAATCTAATTTTAATTCCGCGTCGAAATCTAATTTCGATTTAATATATCGAATATATTATTTTATTGATTAATTCCAAATTAATCATTTTCTCTCTTTAAATAGTATTTTATCCCAGATAAAATATCTCTGTAATTAATCCTAGATTAATTTTCTCTCTTTAATAATTAATCCTAGATTAATTATGTGCGAGTCATACGTCATCGGTGAATCTTCGGGAAGCGACCCATGAGATCCCCGGATATGTTGGCAGTAAATCCGGTCGTCGGACTATCCGAACACGTACGTACCTAGTACTACGTTTTTACCGATTTACAAGACATGGTTGGCTTCTGGCAAAGCACCGTGCTACCCAATTCTCCAGAAATATTCTTAAGGGAATATGTAATCTATATCAGGCGTAGTATACGTAGTATTGCGTATTGGGATCCATTACCGGATGTCACGTGCTAGGCTTGGGGCTGGAATTGTGTCTGCCCCGTACGAAGCACATATCGGATCTCTGGTAACTAGTCTCTATTATCGGATAATCATGACCTCGTCATATTATTCCGATGACTGCAGTACATAAGAGTACTAGTTTCGTATCCTACTGGACCATCATCTTCACTATGACTGGAGTGATACTTCCATCTTGACATCACACCCAATACACTACGATTCTCAATATACCCAGAAGAGGCGTACACAGAACCGGTTATATTGATTGTCGCAAGTATTAGCGGTGCAAGTCTCAGGTTAAGACCAAATACACCTACCCTGATTCGGACTTCCATAGACACATAGTCATACTACGAATGGAATTCCGAGAGGTCTGTCCAGAGAGAAGTTGTTTCCGTACCATCGGTAAACACAACCTCCAATTACACTTGCATGAGTATCCAATACCCAAATATATGAGAACTATGCTGTTATGCTCCCACAACGCGCACAAGTGTAATACTAGTCTATTCCGCATTATCGATGTCCAATCTCGATAATACTACGACTAGGGATATTTTAATGATTAAACCTTAGTGGATTGATACTGTCTCATATCATCTCAATCTGGAACTAATCATAAGGACCTTTTATCATTTATGTTTCTTGGTAATCTAATTACAAATGATAAAATAGAAATTTCCTTTGTCACATAGTTAATTTGTACAACAACACCATGTTTTGTACAAATAGTGATGCTATGGGTCATAATTGTCCAATAATCTCCCACTTGGCCTATAGCCAATCACTCAAGTGTCTACACTTGAACTATGTACGGGTCGCTCAAACATATACTGAGAAACTACTTTCTTCAGTGGATTTGCAAAGTTATCATCTGATGCGATTTATTCGATCATCACATCGCCACGATGTATGATCCGAACGAATCAGATGAATAGTTGAAGTATATACTTGGATCGTTGATGAGACCAATAATTCTTTAGCCTGTGTTGTAGCCTAGCTCAGCTGCTAACAGAATTATTCCTAATCCAATTAGGATTATTAAGATCCAAATGGCTTCTATTGCTGCCTCAGCTGCAACAATTTTCCGCTTTTGTTGTTTATTCGGTAACAATATCTTGCATGGAAGATTTCCAGCTCACTGTTCCGTTATTCAAACTATATAGTATCCTTTATTACGACTTATAGTTGTTTTTATCGGTTAGGAAACTTGCAACGGTGAACCCAATCACTTCAAGTTCTCCTTCTCCATAGCTTAAGAAAGCATCTTTAGTTCATCTAAGATACTTAAGGATGTTCTTAACATCAATCCAGTGACTATCACTCGGATTTGTTGGATAATATGACCCATAGCGTCACTATTTGTACATATCATGGTGTTGTTGTACAAATTAACTATGTGACAAGGAAATTGCACTCTCATCGTTTGTGATTAGATCACCATAGATATATAAATGAAGAGAGGTCCATATGATTAGTTCCTGGATTGAGAATGATATGAGACAGTATCAGTCCACGAAGGATTAATCATTAAATATCCCTAGCCGGAGTATTATCGAGACAGGACATCGATAATGCGGAATAGGCTAGTATTGCACTTGTGCGCGTTGTGAGGGCACAACGGCATAGTTCTCATATATTTAAGTATTGGATACTTATGCAAGTGCGATAGGAGGTTGTGTTTCACCGATGGTACGGGAAACAGCTTCGCTCTGGATAGACCCCTCGGAATCCCATTGGTATTATGACTATGTGTCTATAGGAGGCCGAAATCAAGGTAGGTGTGTATAGTCTTAACCTGAGACTTACATCGCTAATACTTACGATAATCGATAGACTTTGGTCTTGGTGGTACAGGGCTTTAACCGGTTCTGCGTACACCACTTCTGGGTTTATCAGAGAGTCGTAGTGTATTGGGTGTGATGTCAAGACGGAAGTATCACTTCAGTCATAGTGGAGATGATGTCACGCAGGATACGGTACTAGTGCTCTTGAGTGTTACGCAACCAATCGGGATATTGTGACCAGGTCATGAATATCCGATTATAGAGACTATGTTACCAGACATCCGACATGTGCTTCGGACGGGGCAGACACTTATCCAGCCCCAGCCCTAGCACGTGACTATCCGATACTGGGCCGATATACACAATACAATTGGTATACTACGCTTGATATAGATCCTTGAATATTCTTATAAGAATATGTCCGGAGAATTGGGAAGACTTGGTGCTTTGCTAGAAGCCAACCTTGTCTAGTAAATCGGTAAAACGTAGTACTTGGTACTTACGTGTTCGGATAGTCCGATAACCGATTTGACTGCCAACATATCCGGGGATCTCATGGGTCGCTTCCCAAAGATTCACCGATGACGTATGACTCGCACTTTTATTAATCTGGGATTAATATGATGAGAGAGAAAATTAATCTGGGATTAATTACAGAGATATTTTATCTGGGATAAAATATCATTTAAAGAGAGAGAACGATTAATTTGGAATTAATCGATTAATTAATATATTTGATATATTAAACGAAATTGGATTTCGACGCGGAATTAAAATTAGATTTTAATTCGGGCGAGCGGATTAATTTAGAATTAATTCGTTAGCGACGTGAATAGTGATTTCACTAGGCGTAATCATTTAATTACGACGCAAAGGAAAATTCGTTAATTTGGAATTAGCGAACCCGAGCCCGAGATTATTTGCGAGCGCATTCGTATTTCGAATTCGAGTGCGGCACGTCAAATCAAGCGTCAAATCGCTAGTCGCATCAAGCGTCAAATCACTTGTCACTTTGAGTGATGTGACTTGATTAATTGATGTGACTTGAGTGATGTGATGAGTGATGTGTGTGGTTGGCAATTAAAGCCAAATGTGTGTGAAATGAAATGTAAATTCGAATTTCATGTGTATTAGACACACAACACACACAAAAACGTAGTAGAACACATTTTTCCCTCCTCTCTCTCTTCTTCTTCTTCTTCTCTCTTCACGCCATTTCTGGTTTTGCTGGGCAGTGACCGAAAATGGAGGGAAGCCAAGTGCGTTTTTGATGCAAAAACAAGAGTGCAGCACACTCCGAGATCAATGCGAAGGTGATAGGGAAGTTTACCCATGAGCTGAGATTCAAATGATGAAGCTTGGAGCTTCAAATTCTTGTTGAAAATGGCGCAAAACAGACCACCAACGGCTGCTGCAGTGGGCGCACATGAGCAGTGGGCAGTGAGCAGAATTTCATTTTTTGTTGCCTCCTTCGTCGCTCAACCGATCGATGTAAGTATTCCGCAACTTCCGTCGTTGTATTCACTTGTGTATCATGCTTGAGTTTTGATCTTGGGACCTATAGAAACCAACAATGGCATCAAGAGCTTTGGTTAAAAGCATGAAAAATTTAGGGCTAAAATTTGGGCAAACTTGATTTTGAGCATGATAAATTAAATTGGATGGATTTGTATGCTTAATTGTGTTTGAATTGAAGATTGATTGGGTCAATTTCAACAAATTGTGATTGGATCATTTTTTCCCCAAATTACTACCTTGGCCGAAAATTGATGATGATTTAATGTCTTGGGATTTTTGATTTTTGACAATTGGATGTGTTGGAAATCATTCGGGAATATGATTTGATGTCGATTGCGGAATCAATTGGATTGAATTCGAATCGGACGAAAAATCCCCAAATTGCCAAGTATGTCATAAAGCTTGAAATTGGGTAAAATTGATTTGAGCATGCAATTATGAAATTGGATGATAAAGTATGCTTGAATGTATTTTAATTGATGATTGGTTGGATCAATTTGATTAAATATTGTTTGGAACAAATTTCCCCAATTTTGATGTGTTGGCCGAATAGGAGTATGCCCTAAATCTTGGTAATTTTGTTTCGTTGATCATTGGATGACTTGAAACGATTGAGGATGTTGATTTAATGTTAATTTGGATTTAATTGGATTGAATTCGGAATTGACATAAAATTAGTCCACATTACCGAGAGTTTAAAGCATGTAATGGGTTTGATTTTAATCTTAATGTGTTGGACATGTAATGATGAAGATGAGCATGATTAGTTAGCCTAATTTGTGTTTTAGAAATGTTAATTAGGGTGATTAATCATGATATACACTTTAGGTAATTAAATTGCGAAATTGGATTTGTGTAATTTAATTAATTGGGCTAATTTTGGAAATTGAGCTTGAATTGTTGTTATTGGGCTTATTGGGCTTTGTTGTACAAAGTTTGTTTTAGGCAAAATTGGTTGGATCCAATTGGGCCCAAAACCGCATCCATAAAGCCCAAATGCAACTTAATGGACCTTTAAAGTTTAATTGGGCCTAATGGGCCAAGATTAATTTATAGGCTTATGGGGTAACTCCCGGATTGGATTTTGGTTATTCGGTTTGACCCGAGTTGACCAAAAGTCCACGTCTTAAGAAATTAATTAAAAGCCCATTAGACTTTAATTAAATTAATATTGGATATTAATCGGGCTTTGAGACCCGTAGCGATTAAATTTGGAATTTAAGTCGAAAAGGGTTTATTATTAAAGTGTGTTATTTAATTTGGAATTAAATAGTGAATTAGAATTAAATACAAATTGAATTGGATTTAATTGTGTAGTTTAATTTAATTCGGGAATTCGTACTTTAAGTACTTATTCGCAAAAAAGAGTTTGACTCGAACAAAATCAAATCGTTGTTTGAACATTGGATGATCACTAATTATCAAGATTAATTAATTGGATTAGATTGATTGATAACATGCTTGAGTGAATACATGGTTGTGATGCATGAATAATGTATATCGGATGGATATTAGATGGGTGGGGCAATTTTAGAAATTGTTGTAATAAATTTGATTTATTAATTGGACCTGCGTGTCCAGCCTTATCACTTCCTATTCTTTGTATTCTCTTCTCACCTATTCCCCTCAATGTAAATGAGGTTTCTTTAGAAGTGTAGTGTAACGGGTAGAAGAAAATTTTGTGCTAGCAGGAGAGAGAAAGTGAGAGATTTGATCTAGGATCAATGTAAAGTATCCATCCGCATATCATTATTATTTATTTTCATACTCGCTTTATTATGTATTTAGAATGCATGTTTAAGGGTGTATGATGATGAGACCTTAACAAAGATAATGAAATTGGTAGCCAATTTGCACACGAAAAACCCTCATAAAATATCATGCGTTTTTTCCTTCCATTGAGTGATTCTCACTCAAGATCCGAGACGGCATTGGGTTGTTGGCCAAAGTCAAGCCCTTTGTCTGTCGAAGATGTGTTTGAATCACGAGGCTTTGTTCCATATTGGTGTCTTGTCCAAGTTTTGGTTTGTTGGCCAAAGTCAAGACCACTTCTTGTCCAACGACATTGATTACGAAGCTTCCATGGTCAATGGGTCCACGCTTGACTGGGATCACTAGGTTTGTTGTGCCAAAGCCAAGGCCTAGTTGATTCAGAGGAAATAGGTTAGGGTATATATTGGATATATAGGCATATATATGATATATGTTTAGGACTTGGATGTCCACCTACTGGATCTAGGAATTGGATTGGATCCAATTGATCTTAGAGATCTACCTAGTTAATTATCATACAATTTGTTAGCCAAAGTCAAGATTGTGTGATATTTAACGGGATCCTAGCCCACTAGGAAACACGGTTTCCCGAGTACTCGACAGAGGGTTAGAGGCTCGCCGAAAAATAGTGGGAGGCAAGAATTGAATTTGCAATATTCGTTCAATTACTCGCCATACGCGCTCATTCAAATTATTTTGTCGTAATATTAAATGTTAGTTGGACTAATATTTAAATTGTTGTTTTAATAAACAGTTGGACTGTATTATACTTGATTATATATAATTGGATTATATTAATCAATATATTTGAATTAATTAATTTCAGTTTACAGTTGATTTTATAATTGGATTATAGTAATCAATGTAATTGAGGTTAATTAATTGGATTATATTTGATTATATAGTTGGACTATTATAATCATTATAATATATATAGTACCACTAATCGTTGATTAAATAGTTGGACTATTGTAATCAAGATAAAATTGAAAAGTTGGATATTTAAAATATAATCTGGGATTAAAAATTTTAAATGATTTAATTTTCAAATTGGGAATAAATAATATGTTACTTTATTTGATAAAATAACTTATTATACCTTACGCCCAAAATTAAGCAAAATAAGTAGAGCATAAAATCTTTGGAAGATTATATGTGATGATGACTTTAATGCTTAATTTAATATACTTGTCATAAATCTAATTTTAGATTTAAGAAGTATTAAATTGCAATTTATAATTCTTGGAGAATTAATTGACTATTCTAGAGGAGATAAAGTCAAAGTTTGCAATTGGGCATGTAGCACGAGGTGCACATCGTTTCGATATTCTAAAAACCCAAGGCTTGGCCTAAGGTTCCTAAAATATTGAAAAGGATAATTGACATATACCAAAGTGACTACCATTTGGATATGGCAGACACGAAGGAATTAAAGAAAGGGCAAGGCTCTGACTTTAAAAATGTTTGTCAAAGTTATGTTCACAACTAGTATTGAAATTAGATTTTAAATACTTAGTGTGTTACATAAAATATATGTATTGATGTTCAGAATCTGCTTTGAGCAGGATACTGACTTCAAGCTGAGATTGCTCTGCGAATCGGAAACGGGACGAAAGTCGCTGTTTCGACCGTAGATACCTAAGTTTAGGAACTACCTTTTGGGTGTGTACTTAAATTAGGAACTGTTATAATGTAACTAGTTTGACTAGAGACATTATCTCTATATCAGTGTTTAACCCATTGTGGATAAACCGTTATATTCTAGAACACTAAGTGTTTCATTATATAAAGATGATACTGAGATAAACACATTAGATGTAAATAACAGAATTTATATTTTGAATATAATTAAAATCTCAAACATATAAAATGACAAATAAATAGCTCAAATTGATTTGATCAAGTAGAGACTTATTTGTGGCATTGTTGTCTAGGACAGAATTAAACAAGACTCGTATATCCGCACTTTTGAAGAGTGGGTACTAGGACTGATTTGACTATTCAAATAAAGTCTACGAATCTAGTTTGTTAGGTAAAGTACCTAAAACACTGTTTACTTGGTAATAGTGTAAGTGCCACCGATCTGTTAGCCTTATTCATGGTGAAGTTAGTGGGCCCATATCTAGCTAGGCTAGATGTGAACATGAATGTTTCGTGACCTTAACGGATGTGGCATCACGTTATGGTTATGTGTTTCTTTTGAAGAACACAAATCAGAAACTTTTAGAGTTTCGACACGAAATAGACAAACAGATCGGCTATAGTATTATACCGTCACGGTAAGACCGTAATGGAAAATACTTAAGCAATAAGTTTCTTATATACTTGAAAGAGTATAGTATTCTTTCAAATGAGGACTCCTCCCGGAACACGTCAAAGTGACGGTGTGTCCGAACGGATTAACCGAATCATGTTAGACATGATAAGGCTAATCATGAGTCTCTCTGAGCTACCATTTCCTTCAACGGATAAGTTTTAACAGTGCAATAACTTATTTAGAATAAAGTTCTATTAATAATTTGTTTGACAAATATCATATTAGATATGAACAGGAAAGAAACCGGGTTTCTCATTCCTGACTATTTGGGAAGCTAGGCATATGTTTGGATAATACCAAACTAAAACCTAAATTGGATAAGTGCCAAATTGGTTATCCTAAAGGAAACCATAAGTATAGTACTTATAAATCTCACATGAGAACAATATGATTGTTGCTCACCATGCGGTTTTCCTAAGAGGAATACCGATATGCAGTGGTCAGTGGGAGGATGGTGATACTCGATGAAAATTGGAGTAATACTGTTCGAGGCACGAAATCCTTAATGGAACACATATAGTTCATCAATGATGAATTTATACCATTAATCTTCGAATACACAAGAACCGCGTAGATCGGAGAGAGTCAGAAAACAACCTAGGGTATGGGTTTCTGATCTCACCTCATAAAGATGTTAATCTTTTAAGGTATACCAACTGACTACGTATGAGGAAGTGATACAAGGTATCGACTCCCTATCATGACAAAGTGTCATGACGTTCAAAATGGATTCCATGTATATCAACAAGTTTAGATACTAGTTGATGTACCACAAGGCATTGTGCCTATTGGTACTGTATAAGTCTTCAAGGAAGACATACATGGATGGCAACGTACCAACGTACAAAGCTGGGCTTGTGATGGAAAGGTATCGTTATCAACATTGTGTTGATTACGATTCAACCTTTTAACTGTTGCCACGGTTAATCCATTTGGATAATGCTTGCTAAAGCTGCGTGTTTCATTTATGAAATATGACAGCTTTACGGGAAAATCGCTTTCCTGAAAAGGAAACCTTTTGGAGGATTCTTACAACATCCTGACGATTTTGTATAACCGACAAACAAGGTTTGCGAGTTATTCGATCCATGTTTGGATTGAAGCAAGCATAGGTTCTAGGAACTGACGTTTTGATGTAATCATAATGATTTATGATTTAATTCAAAACGAAATGATTCTTGTGTATATAAGGAGGTTAGTGGGAGTGCACTGACATGAATGTCATGTAAGATAATGATAATATGTCATTTCTTGGAAATGATATTCCCATAAAATGATCGGTGAAAGCTTGGCTTTCATAGATATTCTTTCATAGAAATTCTCCGTAGAATTCTTGGGAGTAACAACCTTTATTCAAGGAATAAAGATCTATTGGCTAGATTTGGAGTTGTTAACACTCTCTGAGAAATTGTACATTGAATAATGTACGTAACCTGGTGTCTCATATGCTTTGAGCATATGGAGTCACAATCAGGACAATCCAAGTGATAGTCACTGGATTGAAGTTAAGAACATCTGTTAGTATCTTAGAGAACTAAAGATGTTGTCTTAAATTATGGAGTAGGAGAACTTGAAGTGACTAGGATCACTGCTGCAAGTTTCCAAACCGGTAAATACTGCGGTACTATAAAGTTTGAATAACGGGATAGTAAGCTGGAAATATTCCGAGCAAGATAACTGTTGCCGAATAAACAACAAATGCAGATTATTGCTGCAGCTGGGAGCAGAGCAGCATAGAAGCCATTTGGATCAATAATAAATCTAATTAGATTAGATATAGTTCTTTTAGCAGCTGAGCTAGGCGTCAGCACAGGCTAAGGAATTAAAGGTCTCATCGGAGATCCAGATATATACTTCTATATTCATCTGATTCGTTCGGATCATACATCGTGGCGATGTGATGATCGTATAAATCGCGTCAAACGATAATCAAACAAATCCGCTAACGAAGTGGGAGATTGTTGGATAATATGACCCATAGCGTCACTATTTGTACATATCATGGTGTTGTTGTACAAATTAACTATGTGACAAGGAAATTGCACTCTCATCGTTTGTGATTAGATCACCATAGATATATAAATGAAGAGAGGTCCATATGATTAGTTCCTGGATTGAGAATGATATGAGACAGTATCAGTCCACGAAGGATTAATCATTAAATATCCCTAGCCGGAGTAGTATTATCGAGACAGGACATCGATAATGCGGAATAGGCTAGTATTGCACTTGTGCGCGTTGTGAGGGCACAACGCATAGTTCTCATATATTTAAGTATTGGATACTTATGCAAGTGCGATAGGAGGTTGTGTTTCACCGATGGTACGGGAAACAGCTTCGCTCTGGATAGACCCCTCGGAATCCCATTGGTATTATGACTATGTGTCTATGGGAGGCCGAAATCAAGGTAGGTGTGTGTATAGTCTTAACCTGAGACTTACATCGCTAATACTTACGATAATCGATAGACTTTGGTCTTGGTGGTACAGGGCTTTAACCGGTTCTGCGTTACACCACTTCTGGGTTTATCAGAGAGTCGTAGTGTATTGGGTGTGATGTCAAGATGGAAGTATCACTTCAGTCATAGTGGAGATGATGTCACGCAGGATACGGTACTAGTGCTCTTGAGTGTTGCGCAACCAATCGGATATTGTGACCAGGTCATGAATATCCGATTATAGAGACTATGTTACCAGACATCCGACATGTGCTTCGGACGGGGCAGACACTTATCCAGCCCCAGCCCTAGCACGTGACTATCCGATACTGGGCCGATATACACAATACAATTGGTATACTACGCTTGATATAGATCCTTGAATATTCTTATAAGAATATGTGGAGAATTGGGAAGACTTGGTGATTTGCTAGAAGCCAACCTTGTCTAGTAAATCGGTAAAACGTAGTACTTGGTACTACTTGTTCGGATAGTCCGATGACCGATTTGACTGCCAACATATCCGGGGATCTCATGGGTCGCTTCCCAAAGATTCACCGATGACGTATGACTCGCACTTTTATTAATCTGGGATTAATATGATGAGAGAGAAAATTAATCTGGGATTAATTACAGAGATATTTTATCTGGGATAAAATATCATTTAAAGAGAGACAACGATTAATTTGGAATTAATCGATTAATTAATATATTTGATATATTAAACGAAATTGGATTTCGACGCGGAATTAAAATTAGATTTTAATTCGGGCGAGCGGATTAATTTAGAATTAATTCGTTAGCGATGTGAATAGTGATTACGCTAGGCGTAATCATTTAATTACGACGCAAAGGAAAATTCGTTAATTTGGAATTAGCGAACCCGAGCCCGAGATTATTTGCGAGCGCATTCGTATTTCGAATTCGAGTGCGGCACGTCAAATCAAGCGTCAAATCGCTAGTCGCATCAAGCGTCAAATCACTTGTCACTTTGAGTGATGTGGCTTGATTAATTGATGTGACTTGAGTGATGTGATGAGTGATATGTGTGGTTGGCAATTAAAGCCAAATGTGTGTGAAATGAAATGTAAATTCGAATTTCATGTGTATTAGACACACAACACACACACAAAAACGTAGAACACATTTTTCCCTCCTCTCTCTCTTCTTCTTCTTCTTCCTCTCTTCACGCCATTTCTGGTTTTGCTGGGCAGTGACCGAAAATGGAGGGAAGCCAAGTGCGTTTTTGATGCAAAAACAAGAGTGCTAGCACACTCCGAGATCAATGCGAAGGTGATAGGGAAGTTTACCCATGAGCCGGATTCAAATGATGAAGCTTGGAGCTTCAATTTCTTGTTGAAAATGGCGCAAAACAGACCACCAAACTGCTGCAGTGGGCGCACATGAGCACTGGGCAGTGAGCAGAATTTCATTTTTTGTTGCCTCCTTCGTCGCTCAACTGATCGATGTAAGTATTCCGCAACATCCGTCGTTGTATTCACTTGTGTATCATGCTTGAGTTTTGATCTTGGGACCTATAGAAACTCCAACAGGATTGGCCTGATTGTGACTCCATATGCTCAAAGCATATGAGACACCAGGTCACGTACATTTATTTCAATATACGAGTTCTCAGAGAGTGCCAACAACTTTTAGATCTATCCCAGTAGATCTTTATTCCTAGAATAAAGGTTGTCTCTCCCAAGTATTCTACGGAGAATTTTCATGAAAGCCAAGCTTTCACCGATTTTTAATATGGGAATGTCATTTTCAAGAAATGATATGTCATCATTATTTAGGACATTCACTGTCAGTGCGCTCCCACTAACCTCCTTATATACACAAGAATCATTTTCATTTTGAATTAAATCATATACCATTATGATTACATCAAAACGATAGTTCCAAGAACTCAATGCTTGCTTCAATCCATGAATGGATCGATTAACCTGCAAACCTTGTTTGCTTGTTTTGGTACGACAAAATCGTCAGGATGTTGTAAACATCCTCCAAAAGGTTTCCGTTAAGGAAAACGATTTTGACGTTCAGCTGCCACATTTCATAAATAAAACATGCAGCATTAGCAAGCATTATCCAAATGGATTTAATCAGGGCAACGTATAAAAGGTTTCGTCGTAATCGACATAATGTTGATAACGATACCTTTTCGCTACAAGCCTAGCTTTGTACGTTAATATGTTGCCTTCCATGTATATCTTCCTTGAAGACTTATATAGTACCAATAGGCACAATGCCTTTCGGTACATCAACCAGTGTCCAAACTTGGTTCGTATACATGGAATCCATTTCGGACATCATGGCACTTTGCCATAATAGGGAGACGATACCTCGTATCACTTCCTCATCCGTGGTCGGTTTGTATTCCTCAATAAGATAAACATCTTTATGAGGTGAGATAAAAAATCCATACCTCCCAGGTTGTTTTCTGACTCTCTCCGACTTACGCGATTCTTGTGTATTCGAAGATTATGGTACAATTTCATCCTTGATGAACTGTTTGTGTTCCATTAAGGAATCGATGCTTGGAACAGTATTACTCCGATTTTCATCGAGTTTTACTTTCCTCCCACTTACCACTGCATATAGGTATTCCTCTTAGGAAAACCGCATGGAGAGCAACGATTACATTGTTCTCATGTGAGTTGTATAAGTACTATACTTTGGTTACCCTAGGATAACCTACAAATTAGACATTTATCCAATTTGGGTTCTAGTTTGGTATCATCCAAACATTTGCCTAACATACCCAATCTTTAGGAATGAGAAAACCTGGTTTATTTCCTGTTCATATCTAATATTAAGTCAGTCAAACAGATTTTTATGGAACCTTATTCAAAATAAGTTTTGCATTGTTTAATGCGTTTCCCATTGAAGGAAAATGGTAGCTCAGAGCGACTCATGATTAACCTTATCATGTCCAATAAAATTTGGTTTCTTAGTTCGGACACACTGTCAAATTGAGGTGTTTCGGGAGGAGTCCACATTGAAAGAATACTATACTCTTTCATATATTCGAGAAACTTATTGCTTAAGTATTTTCCATCATGG
Source organism: Zanthoxylum bungeanum (assembly GCA_019454045.1). Taxonomy (NCBI): domain Eukaryota; kingdom Viridiplantae; phylum Streptophyta; class Magnoliopsida; order Sapindales; family Rutaceae; genus Zanthoxylum; species Zanthoxylum bungeanum. The sequence continues at coordinate 49,282 of SKCR01035378.1, read as the reverse complement.
TATAATCATGATGTTTTAATACTTTAGCCGATCTGTCTATCCACTTCGTGTCGAAACTCTTTGAATTTATAAAAAGTTTCCGATTCGTGTTTCAAAAGAAACACATAACCATAACGCGATGCTACATCCGTAAAGGTTACGAAGTGTTCATATCCACCTCTAGCCTAGCTAGATATGGGCCCACTTACGTCACTATGAACGAGGGCTAACAGATCGGTGGTACTTATACTTTTACCAAGTAAAATGTGTTTTAGGCACTTTGCCGAATTAAACTAGATTCGTAGACATCATTTGAATATGATCAAATCCGTCCTAGTATCCACTCTTCAAAAGTGTGGATATACGAGTCTTGTTTATGTGTCCCAGACAACAATGCTACAAATAAGTCTCATTTGATTAAATCAGTTTGAGCTATTTGTTTGTCATGTTATACGTTTGAGATTCATTTATATTCAAAATATAAATACTGTTATTCACATCTAATGTGCTTATCTCAATATCATTTTTATAAAATAAAACACTTTAGTGTTCTAGAATATAAAGGTATACCCGCAACGAGTTATACTCTGATATAGAGATAATGTTTCTAGTCAAACTAGTTACATTTTAACAGTTTCCTAATTTAGGTACACACCCTAAGGGTAGTTCCTAAACTTAGGATTCTACGGTTAAAACAGTGACTCTCGTCCCGTTTCCGATTCGCAGATCAATCTCATTTGAAGTCAGTATCCTGCTAATCAGCAGATTCTGCACATCATTACATATTTATGTACGATACTTAGTATCAAAATCCAATTTTGAAACTAATAGCGAACATGTTTATGACAAACATACTTGAAGCTGGAGCCTTGCCCCGCCTTCAATTCCTTTATGTCTGCCTTGTCCATACGGCAGTCACACTTCCAGTGACCCCGTTTCCCACTGTTTAGGCACACATCTTGGGATATGTCATTTGTCTTCCTAGAAGACTGTGATGATTTTGTCTTTGCCGCTTTTAGAAGCTCTGGCTGTGCCTCCTAGAGCATAGCCATCAACTCTCCAAGAGTTTACTCTTGATTCACAATGAACCTGCCCCAGCTTTCGGGTAGAGACTATAAGATCAAATCTTTAGTAGTCTCGGCCACGTAGGTAATGCCCAGCTAACCTAGCTGATCGATGTCAGCAATCATCTGCGACACATAGTGCTCGACAGATGTACCCTCTGACATACGCGAGCTAAAGAGCTTCTTTTGCTATTTGTACTTCTAAGATTTAAGAATAAATCTATGAAGATCTTTAATTTCATCATCATGGTACAATGATCTAATCCTTAATTTTGACGTTGGAATTAAAGTGTCATTGCATTAAGCATAATGGATTGAGCACTAAAGTTATCATCACATGAATCTTCCAAAGATCATGTTCTACTATTTGCTCAACTCCGGGCTTAGGCCCGAGATGTTACTCTATCAAATAGATTAACTTATCAGTTTCCAGGACTATCTTGAGGTTTTATTCCCAATTTGAAAATTAAAGCCGTTTAAAGATATTTTCACCCAGGATTATGTTCTAAACGCTAATCTTTCAGTTATCTTGATTGCTATAGTCCAACTATCCAATCAACGATTTTATGTACTATTTAATATAATGATTACTATAGTCTAACTATATAATCAACTATAATTTAATTGGTTAAATTCAAATATATTGATTACTATAATCCAATTATATAATCAACTATAAATTGAAATAGTTTGAATACAGTCCAACTGTTTTAGTTAAAACAACGATATTAGTCCAACTAATATTTATTTAAGTATTGACGAAAAATTGAAATGAGCGCGTATTGGCAAGTATCTAAACGAAATTGCAAATTTAATATTTGCCTCCCACTATTTTTCGACGAGCCTCTAACCCTCTGTTGAGTACTCGGGAAACCTAGTTTCCTAGTGGGCTAGGATCCCGTTAAATAACACACAACCTTGACTTTGGCCAACAAGCTGTATGATATTTAACTAGGTAGATCTCTAAGATCAATTGGATCTCATCCAATTCCTAGATCCAGTAGGTGGACATCCAAGTCTGAAACATATATCTTATATATGCCAATATATCCAATATATTCCCTAACCTTTTTCCTCTGAATCAATTAAGCCTTGGCTTTGGCACAACAAACTCAATGATTCCAGTTAAGCGGGACCCATTGACTTTGGAAAGCTTCGTAATCGATGTCGATGGACAATAAGTGATCTTGACTTTGGCCAACAAATCACAACTTGCACAAGACATACAATATGGAACAAAGCCTTCATGATTCAAACACATCCGCGATGGACAAAGGCCTTGACTTTGGCCAACAAACCAGTGCCAATCTTGGATCTTGAGAATGAATCATTCAATGGAAGGAAAAACGCTTAATATATGTTGAGGGTTTTTCGCGTAATTGGCAACCAATTAATTATCTTTGTTAAGGTCTCATCATACACCCTTAAACATGCATTCTAAAAACATAATAAGGCGCGTAAATAAATTTAATAATGATATGCGGATGGATATTTAAAACACTTTGTTCCTAGAACAAATCTCTCCATTTCCTCTCTCTAACTAGCACAAATCTTACTTCTACCCAATTACATAACACTTCTAAAGAAACCTCATTTACATTGAGGGGAATAGGTGAGAAGAGAAATACAAAGAATCAAGAGGTAATAGGCTGGACACGCAGGTCCAATTTAATAAATTCTAAATTTATTACAACAATTTCCAAAATTGCCCTCACCCATCTAATATCCATCTGATATACATTATTCATACATCACATCCATGTATTCACACAAAGCATGTTATCAATCAATCTAATCCAATTAATTAATCTGAAATTAATGACCATCCAATGTTCAAACAACGATTTGATTTTGCGCGAGTCAAACTCGTTTTAAGAATAAGTACTCAAAGTACGAATTCTTGAATTATATCAAACTACAATATGAAATCCAATTTAATTTGTATTTAATACTAATTCATTATTTAATTCTAAATTAAATAATTACACCCCTTTTTTTTTAATGTGCCTTTACGACTTAAATTCTAAATCTAATCTTTACGGGTCTCAAAGCCCAATTAACATCCAATGTCAATTTAATTAAAGTCCAATGGACTTTCAATTAATTTCTTAAGGCATGACTTTGGTCAATATGGGTCAAACCCAAATACCAAAGCCCATTTAAGGAATCACCCTTATTTGCCAAGAAACCAATTTAGGCCCATTAGGCCCAACTAAAATATTAAAGGCCCATTTAATTATATTTGGACTTTATGGATATGGTTTTGGGCCCAATTGGATCCAACCAATTAACCTAAACCAAACTTGGCCCAACCAAGCCCATTAAGCCCAAATACAACTTTATAAGGCCAATTCCAAATTAAGCCCAATTAATTAAATTACAAAATTCCAAATTTCACAATTAAATTAATCAAAGTGCATTAGCCATAATTAATTACTTAAATCAACATTTCCAAAACACCAATTTACTTAATTAATTATGCTAATCATCATCAACACATGTCCAACATTATTGAATCAAAAATCAATTCATTTTCCATGCTTATACTCACGGCAATTTGGGGTTTTTATGTCCGATTTCGATTTCAATCCAATTAAATCCTAAATCAACATTTCCCAAGTCTTTCAAACTCATCCAGTGATTCAAAAAACAAAAATCACCATGACATTAGGGTAGCACAACTTTCGGCCAAGCCTAAATTTTGGGGAAAATTTGATCCAATTCAATTTTTATCAAATTGATCACAAATAACTCTAAGTTATCATCATTCAATCATACTCAAACAATCAATTTCATCCAAACAAGCTCAAATCAATTTTACCCAATTTTACCCTAAATCCAATTTCATGCTTAAACCATGCTCTGATACCATTGTTGGGTTTTCTAGGTCAAACCAAGATCAATTTAAGCATTTAAAAGTGTGAATACGACAAAGTTAAGTTGCGGAAATACTCATTTTGATCGGATTTGCGATGCGTTGAACAACACAAATTTCTTCAAGCTTTTCCTTTCGGCTAAGCTTGATCTTTGTGCTTTCCAAGCTCCAAGCTTTGTGTGTGATTCCATGCTCAAGGGTTTGTTTCCCTATCACATTTGGATGACTCTTTATGTGCTAGCATAAGAAAAATTTGCCACAAATCTTCCTTGTTCTTGCTTGTTGTTCTCGGCAAAGAGAAGCAAAATTGAGAGAATTTGGCCCTTGGCCGAATTGGAGAGAGAGAAGAAATAATGTGTTGTGTATTTTGTTTTTTGATTTAAAAAATCAAAATACCAAAAGTCAATTACCATTTCCCAAAAAAGGTACAAGGCTTTAAAAGCCTTTCAACTATTCACATCACTCAAAAGTGACTAGACATCACATCACTCAAAGTGACAAGACATCCATCACTTGAATGACTAATGACGTGACGCGTGATGTGACTTGTGGGCCGTACTTGAATTCGAAATGCGAGTGGGCCCGCAAACACTCCCGGGCTCGGGTTCGCTAATTCCGAATTAACGAATTTTTCGTTATGACGTAATTAAATCAAATTTAATTAAATAATTTTACCTAGCAAAATTACTATTCAAGTCGCTAGCGAATTAATTCTAAATTAACTCGTTCGCTCGAATTAAAATCTAATTTTAATTCCGCATCGAAATCTAATTTCGATTTAATATATCGAATATATTATTTTATCGATTAATTCCAAATTAATCGTTTTCTCTCTTTACATAGTATTTTATCCCAGATAAAATATCTCCGTAATTAATCCTAGATTAATTTTCTCTCTTTAATAATTAATCCTAGATTAATTATGTGCGAGTCATACGTCATCGGTGAATCTTTGGGAAGTGACCCATGAGATCCCCGGATATGTTGGCAGTAAATCCGGTCGTCGGACTATCCGAACACGTACGTACCCAGTACTACGTTTTTACTGATTTACAAGACATTGTTGGCTTCTAGCAAAGCACCGTGCCTACCCAATTCTCCAGAAATATTCTTAAAGGAATATGTAATCTATATCAGGCGTAGTATACGTAGTATTGCGTATTGCGATCCAGTACCGGATGTCACGTGCTAGGCCTGAGGCTGGAATTGTGTCTGCCCCGTATGAAGCACATATCAGATCTCTGGTAATTAGTCTCTATTATCGGATAATCATGACCTTGTCATATTATCCCGATGACTGTAGTACATAAGAGTACTAGTTCCGAATCCTACGTGACCATCATCTCCACTATGACTAGAGTGATACTTCCATCTTGACATCACACCCAATACACTACGATTCTCAATATACCCAGAAGAGGCGTACACAGAACCGATTAAAGCCCTGGACGACCAAAACCAAAGTATATTGATTGTCGCAAGTATTAGCGGTGCAAGTCTCAGGTTAAGACCAAATACATCTACCCTGATTCGGACTTCCATAGACACATAGTCATACTACCAATGGAATTTCGAGGGGTCTATCCAGAGCGAAGCTGTTTCCGTACCATCGGTAAACACAACCTCCTATTACACTTGCATGAGTATCCAATACCCAAATATATGAGAACTATGTCGTTATGCTCCCACAACGCGCACAAGTGTAATACTAGTCTATTCCGCATTATTGATGTCCAATCTCGATAATACTACGACTAGGGATATTTTAATGATTAAACCTTAGTGGATTGATACTGTCTCATATCATCTCAATCCGGAACTAATCATAAGGACCTTTTATCATTTATGTATCTTGGTAATCTAATTACAAATGATAAAAGAGCAATTTCCTTTATCACATAGTTAATTTGTACAACAACACCATGTTCTGTACAAATAGTGATCCTATGGGTCATAATTGTCCAACATCATCATAGTCGATGCCAGGTCGCTGCGTGTAACCGTTTGCTACCAGTCGGGCCTTGTAAGTTTCAACCTTACCGTCATGCCCGCACATCCTTTTGTAAACCTATTTACAACCGATAGGAATAATTCCTTCGGGAAGCGGAACCAAATACCAAACTTGATTCCCATGCATTGAGTCTAACTTGGATTTCATGGCATTTTGCCATTTCACGGAGTCAATGTCCAACATCGATTCTCTATAGGTGAAAGGATCAGTCTCTTCAACTAAGAGAACATCCAGACTCTTTTCTTGTATCAAATACAAGCGTTCAGGAGGTCTAGATACCCTTTATGACCTACAGAGTGTGTGTGTTGAAGGTCATTCATCTACTTGAACTTCAGGTTCCTCCGTTGGCTCGTTGTTTTTAGGTTTGACTTCATCAAGTTCAACCTGTCTATGATTACCACCTTCAGACAAAAATTCTACTTTTAGAAATTTTGCGAAGCGAGCTACGAAGACATTTCGATGCTCAGTATCATAGAACAGATATCCCCTCATATTCGAAGGATATCCGAAAAATCTAAACTTTTGCCCTCGAGGTGAAAGCTTATCTTGATGAGTCACCCTGACATAGGTAGGACAACCCCAAACCTTAATGTAACTAATATTTGGTCTCCTACCGAACCATATCTCATACGGTGTCGTAGGAACATCTTTTGAAGGAATCTTATTCAAAAGATGTGCAGCTGTTAAAAGAGAGTAGCCCCATAAGTAATAGGGCAAATCTGTGAAACTCAACATCGATCGGACCATATCCAATAAAGTCTGATTTCTCCTCTTAGATACTCCATTGTGCTGTGGAGTACCTGGAAGAGTATATTGAGCGAGAATCTCATTCTCCTTCATATAATCCATGAACTCACCACTCATATATTCACCGCCTCGATCAGATCGAAGGCATTTAATATATTGACCAGTTTGTTTTTCTACTTCATTTCGGAACTCTTTGAACTTTTCAAAGGTTTCCGATTTATGTCGCATCAAATACAAATAACCGTACCGTGACAAATCATCGGTAAAGGTAACGAAGTACGAATAACCACTGTGAGCAGTCTGACTTAGTGGACCACATACATCAGAATGTACGAGTTCCAGTAAGTTAGTGGCTTGGTGTCCAACACCAGAAAATGGGGCTTTGGTCATCTTACCCTGAATACAGGATTCACAAGTTGGATAGGATTCAATGGTAAGATCTGGTATCAAACCATTCCTAACCAATTGGGTAAGGCGTTTAACGCCTATATAACCTAGTCGCATATGCCAAAGTTCAGTATTATTAATTATAGGTAAACTACGTTTATTAACTCCAATATTTAAAATATCTTTTGAAGTTTGCAATGTATAATGACCATGCTGGTTTGGACAACAAAGGATCTGAATATTACTTTTATCATATAAATACAAAGAACAGTTCTTAATATTAATACGAAAGTCTTTTGTATCCAATACAAAAAGTGATATAATATTAGCTACACATCCTGGTACAAAATGACAGTAATTTAACAAAAGTGTCTCATTCGGTAATGAGATCTCGCATACTCCCACTGCAACTGCATCCAGAGAGTCTCCATTCCCGAATCGTAATTGCATCTCTCCAGGCTTCAGTCTTCTACTTTCCTTCAGCACCTGCAACGAATTACAAATGTGAATGGGACAAGCAGAATCTAAAATCCAGTTGGATGTAACAGCTTCACAAGCCAAAGATAAATCAATAACTGGAAAAATCAATGTACCTGATGTAGATTCTCTCTCCCTCCTCACGTGGGAAATGTAGTCAGGACATTTCCTTTTCCAGTGTCCGACTTTGCTGCAGTGATGACACTTGTCTTCAGAAGCCCTCTTGGGCTTTGCTATCTTTGCCTGTGGTTGAGGACCGAAACCCTTCTTCTTCTTCCATTTCTTCTTCTTTCCCTTTGACCAAGTCTGGGAAGAAGCAGAAAGAGAAGTAGGTCTCTGAGGGCGAGTCGGTACTCCATTCTTGAGGTCCTATTCCGCCGTGAGCAACATCCTATGCAGCTCTTGGTAGGTGCAGACAATCCCGTTCATGTTGAAATACATCACAAACTGGCGATAAGAAGCTGGGAGCGAACCAAGAATGACACTCCTACCGAGAATGTCATTCAGAATGAGATTATGTTGCCTCAATTGATCGATCAAATCGATCATCTGAAAAGCATGTGGGCTAACAGCTTGCCCCTCATCCAACCGCGCATGGAACAATTCCATTGTGACCTTATGAACAACAACTTGTTCTTGGTTCTCAAACGATTGTCTTAATCGTGTCATTATAGTATAAGCATCTGACATGCCATAGCAAGGGGCAGTGGACCCTCGGTGAAAGCGAACTTAAGAAGTATGATTTAACTTTTAAATCATCATCCATCCAAGCTTGGAAGACTTTGCGTTCTTCCGGTGTAGCATCCTCTGCCATAGCAAGGGGCAGTGGACCCTCAAGAACATATCCCAACTTCTCGGAGTCGAGGACAATCCTCAAATCCAATTCCCAATCGGCAAAGTTATCAACGCCTTTGAGTTTGTTCGCATCAAGCATACGCGCAAACTGATTAGTGGATGGTGCCGCCATCGCAAATCTATCATATAGATCACGAAAAACGGTTAGCAGAAAATTAAGCAGTTTCATATAATATCATAAGCATAAACTAGATCATGGATTTTTAATTTAAAAATGACCCTCCCACTAAATCATGCAATACTGTAACCCCCAAACAGAATACAAAGATTTAATAATTAAATTAAATACAAATAGTGAAAAGTGGATCCCGTGAATATATTTCAGCTCATAGCAGAGGCACGGTCTCGCCTACATATATTCATCAAGTAGACAACTCATTTGTCAATCACTCACTAGTGACTCCTGGGTTTCCGGTCCTGGTCGTTTCTCGTTGTCGCTACTAAGGCAGGCCCACAAGGAGACGTAACAATGTTAAACTTGTCAATGATAAACTCAAGTTACTTGCGTAACCCTGACAGCTAGGGTACGTTCAGGATTCCGCTTTCGCTTGAATTTATCTAGTATCTGATATACATTCGGTATAAATAAATCTCTATCGGCTAAACCCTCACAGCAGAGGCACGATCTCGGATGTAGTCACGGAGAAATATTTATAAACTGTATTGACAAGACCAACCACATAACATGCATCAAATACATAATTACATTTAAACCTTATTAATTATGGATTTTCCGTTAAGTGTCATACACCCTAAATCTAATCAAATTAGATTAAAATATACATGTATAAAGTTAAGAAAACATGATTAAACATTGAATCAAAGGGCTAATCATATTAGGGGGCCTAGAATCATACTTGCTCTGATATCATTTTGTAAGGATTTTATTTAGCTGAAATCCGGTAACGCAGCGGAATAGTGGAAAATCAAAATTTTCCGATTTCAAAAATTTTTCTCGGATCAATTAAATAAACTTATTTATTTTATTATCAATTATCAAATTATGAAATATTACACAAGAAATCTATTTTTTGTGTAATTACCGAATTACCCTTATACTTTGCATTTTGTTCATTTTAGTTCGAAATTGTTCAAAACAATTTTGAATGATTCTAAATCATTTCTAAGATGAGTCTAACATGTCCCAAATTTCAATATACAATTTGGAACATAAAAACCCAAATTTTAGCCATAAGGCCGAGAGCCTCCCTTAGGCACCAAAGTGTGCATTTTGCATTTTCAATGTTCAAAACAAATCCAAATGAAATCCAATCAACATAAGATTTAATACGTATCATATACACATCCAAATACACAACATAAGTGAAAAGCCCCAAATTTGGAAGTGGTCTTAAACCCAAATTTTTCAATTTCGTCAAATTGGACAAATTAGACCAAATTGGTTAAATCCAACACTTCAATCATGTTTCTTCCATTACAATCAAGCCTCACCACAATGAAACAACTATAGAACAAATCTAGGTCGTTTAAGAGTGGGTCAAAAACTCTAGATTAGCAACAAGTTTCTCAAACTATCAAAAGTATGATTGTTAACATATTAAAAGCATCTTTTGAATTTTATACATGCATAACCCTATCATCAAACTTCCATTCAACAAAAACACAAAGAATAAAGAAAGAATAACATGAGAACATCATAATAGCATGAAGCCTAGAACATAAGGAATATTTTCCTCTGTAATAGTAAGTTGAAGAAACTTACTAGAATTCCAAGTTTTCCTTGTTTTTCTTTATCTTTCTCTCAAGCTTCTTTTGTTTTCTTCAATTGAGTTTTTGATAAAGTGTATTAGGTTGTTTGAACCCTAAAATAAAAGAAATAATATATACTTGCTTCATTTGGCCCTTGGCCGAATTTTAGTATACAAAAATATCTAGATATTTGCTTTTTGTTTCAACTAATTTTAACTTTACAACTTGCTAACTTTAATTATCAAACCATTTAATGAATTAAAGTTAGTCAAAAATTGCAACTCAAGCCATTAAATAAAATATCACAACTTTAAAATATCTATACTTTAATTAATTTAATCATTTAACAATTAATAATTAATTAATTAATTACATACAAATATATTAAATATATGTATTATATTTACATTAAATATTAAATACATATATATTTATGATATTAGTCAAATATCTCAATTTGACAATTAATTAATGTGTATTTGAATTAATCTAACATTAAATGCAAATACACAAAAATGGAGGAAATGATTGTCGGGTCCCTACACATGTATTTTACGTTTAACCTTTAAACGACTTTATAAATAATCAATATTATTTATAAATGTTGCCATAGTGCTCTACGAGTATGTTTCATTAGTGAGACTCTCTAGATTCAGGCATATCCGTCACGAAATCTAATTTCGTGTCCATAATTTATCCACCCGTAAATTATGACGATCACGGATAAACTCGCTGAATCATACAGGTCGAGGTCATGGCAAATGTATAATTCCTCCGTCACAGGTATCCGGATAAATCCCATAGATATAGATGTAAACGTCAAATCTCTATAGGGATTATCCAGTCGACTATTCTATTAGCAATCTTAAAAAGAACATTTAGAACTAACTTCTAAATTGTACCACGGGCGCATGGTTTTTATCTGATTGCTAATCATATGGACTACCTATGCTCTGATACAAAGAACTGACGGATCCTATCTCGATACACACAGGACACCCTGAGGATCTATCCACACCCAACGAACAGACGGAGGTCTGATCTAAATAGATCGGTGACGTGACTACCATCTAAGTGTGGAAGATGTCTCATGAGCCCACAGTGGTATCTCAAGTCGAAGAATCATAAGTGCTACTCAACCCGATAAGATTCTTATTGACGTTGGTATACCATCCATAAAGAATCTTCGGTGAGTCATTCAGTGTTTATCCATTATAAACACCTACACGTCTATACTAGTCTCCAAGACTTATGGTTCATTGAGAAACCATTGGAATCATATATTCCAGTATACGACATGTACCGGTCTCAACATGTTTACTTTACTGACCAAGTAGTGTAAACCTTGACCAGGAACTGTCTGAGAATGACAACGTCATGATACTACTCAATGTCAGTTGCGACGCTTTTGCAACAGCACCATGACTAGTCATTCTAAGGTCATTACGTCTTTACCATATTAAAAGATACATTATATTATAGAAACTGCATATATTATTCATAATAATAACGTTTTATAGTAGTATTCATAAAGAAATACAATCGGGAATTGACGCTCTGAGCACCAACCCCAACAACATGCTAGGCCTAGGGCTGGCTCAGTGTCTGCCCCGTACGAATCATATATCGGATCCCGTATAATTAGTCTCTGTAATCGGAAAGTCATGACCTAGTCATACTTTCCTGATAGCTGCAACTTTTAAGAGTATTAGTTTCGTATCTTGTGTGACCATCATCTCCATATGACTGAAGTGATACTCCCATCTTGACATCACATCCAATACACTACGATTCTCAGTAAACCCAATAGAGGCGTACACAGAACCTGTTAAAGCTCCAGACGACCAATATCAAAGTAAACTGATTGTCGCAAGTAATAGTGACGTAAGTCTCAGGTTAAACATCACATACACCTACCCTGATTCGGATTCCCATAGACACATAGTCATACTACCAATGGGATTCTGAGGGGGTCTATCCAGAGCGAAACTGTTCCCAGTCCAACGGCTAACAGAACCTCTTATTACACTTGCATAAATATCCAATACCTAAATATATAAGAACTATGTCGTTAAGCTTTCATAACACGCACAAGTGCAATACTAGTCTATTCCGCATTATCGATGTCTAGTCTCGATAATACTATGACTATAGATATTTAATGATTAAACCGTTCGTGCATTAATACTGTCTCATATCTTATTAATCTGATTTAACCATATGGACTTTTATCATTATATATATCCAAGTAATCCAATTACAATAATGATAAAATAGCAATTTCTTTTTATCACATAGTTAATTTTTACAAAAACGCAATGTTCTTTACAAATAGTGATGATATGGGTCATAATTGTCCAACATGTCTATCCTGGAAGGAAATCTATTAAGGTTTATTTATCCTTAAGGAAGATCATGGGCTATTAATTCTAAGGCTGAAATCTAAAATTCATTTGTCAAGTTTATTTTAAGTTTACCACTTCAATCTTATTAATGGCCAGTTAACAAGAAGCATTAAGCTTAAGACTTATTAAATAAACCTTTATATTACCCAAAAAATGAAATAACCCCTTATAAACCGGTGATATTAGAATTCATCACACCCCTAGATAATATAGTTAGTTACAAAACATACTTTGGATTACTAAACATTAAATAAATAAAACATCATAAAAAATAACTTGGAAATAAAAGTAAAATTACAATAATGAAAGAAAATGTTGGGGGTTAGAGGATCCACTTTTAATATTTAAAATTAGAAATCTCTCTTATTGTCAATGTTTACTGATTAATTAATTATATTTAACCAAACCATAAATGAGGAAATTCCATTTATCTCAATTAAGTCCAACCGACCATATCGGTGGTAATAAGGTTATTACCTAAACCGACCATATAGGCGGAAACTATGTCTGGAATGTAAAACCGACCATATAGGCGGTAAATAAGGTTGTCACCTAAATCGACCATATAGGCGGTAACTAATTAATCCAAATTTTAATTAAAATAAGGGAGATTAATCTAATTTATTATATTAAAAGTCTCACATTTTCACCCCAGCAGAATGAGATTACCTGCTCATGCTGTAAATGAAAACATACAAAATTTTATTAATTAAATAAAATGAAAATACAAGAAAAATTAAATAAATATACAAGACACTTTCCTTTAGGTTTTCATGGAGAAATTTCTCCAAAGAAATCATGAAAATTTTACAAAGTTTAGCTTGGTATTTATAGGCAAATCTAAAGGTTTCCACCAATTTCTCCACCAAACATGGCACCAAACATGGCATCAAACATGACACCAAACATGGCTCCAATCATGGCACTAAATCCCCCACCAAACATGCAAGTATGTTTGGTGGAAGTTTGACAATTTTTATTTTTTTTTATTTTTTTATTTGAAAATGACTTTAATAATTACACATAACACACTTACGAATATTTTATAAATTTCGGTCATAGAAACTTCAGAATTCGAAATTATTATGAACTTCAAAGTTGTAGATCTTTGAGTCATCTTTAATCTGGAACTTGAATCACCTCAATCTGATATCGGAGTAAAAGGTTATGGCCAAAATACAATAATTGCGTAAAGTTGGAATTTCCGAAATTGTACTTCGTTAGAACGCCATTTCAAGTTTCCAATCTCCAAAATCAAAATGTCAAGTCCGGTTTTTACCCTTATTTGTTCCATATTTCATCCTGATTGATTCCATTTAGTCCCGATTTTATTTATCTGTAAAATAAACTAAAACACATCAAAACGTTCATAAAACTCGAGAAATTATACAAAATATTAAATAAAAGGGGCGTTAAATATTGATATATTTTTCGCTCATCATGAAGTAAGGTGATGAGTGGTAAATCTATCACTATTGCCTACTCATTTAACCTAATATTTTGTATAGTTTCTTGAGTTTTGTGAATATTTTGATGTGTTTTGTGTTATTTTGTAGATAAATAAAGTTCAGGACATTTTGGAGGTGATTTGGGCCAAAACAGTGAAAATTGGACGAAAATGGCATTTTGGTAAATTCTCGCATCGCGATGCCAAGACCTTCAGCGTCGCGACGCCTAACGTGCACCGTGTCCCAAATCAGAATCTGAGAAAAGTTTGACTTTGCTAACGTGCGCCGTGCCACGTGTCACCATCACAGCCGATCTGCTAATATGCGACGTGCCACGTGTCAACATCCTACGGTGCCGACAGTCATTATCGCCACGTGTCACTCCACGTCATCAGCCACATCACTAGGTTGACCAAGTCAAACTTCCACCTCACCGCCACATCATCATCAGCCAATCAGGAAGTGCCACGTGTCACAATCCTACGGTGCCGACAGTCTCTTTCCCATGTGTCGCCACGTCACCGCCACGTCAGCATCAATCATTGAGTATCTAATCCTTATCTGACATGTGGCGGATAAGAATCTCATCGGCCAATCAGAAGCCGCCACGTGTCACAATAATTGAAGCCCAACCACCTCGCCACGTGTCACCTTATCAGCTTATCCAGAATCTGCAAACAAACGAACCAGACCGTGCCACGTCGACAGAAGCTGGCGTAGCGACGCCAAAGGCCTTGGCGTCGCGACGCTGGAAGCCTACTAGGGCCTATAAATCGAGCTTCAAATTTCAATTTTAGTTGCACCACTCTCTCTCTTCTATTCTATGTAAGGAGAGAGTTTCTCTCTCTAGATTCTTTTAGTTTTTAGTTTTTTATTTTTTTATTTTTTTAGTTTTGTAAATAACTTTAATTACGTTTTGTTAATATAGTAATTTACTTTTTACAGTTTTTACTATTTACCATGATGAGGTAACTTCCCCAGCTATGGTGAAAGGTAATTCTTTTACTGTTACTATTTAGATTAATCTCCCTTAAAAATAATATATTCACTATTAAAATATTGACTTAAAAAGGATACTGCCAGATTGGTCGGTTGGTAATTCATTTTAATCTGGTTTAAACCTGACTAATAAAGGATACCGCCAGATTGGTCGGTTGGTAATATTATCACAAGTTTATATATTATTTTATGGGAGATATCTAAAATAGTAAATAGTAAAAGTAATTTCTTTTACCTTAGCATTTTATTTTATTTTACTTTTCAGCTTTTACTTTATGTCTTTTACTTTTCAGTATTTTTACTTTATGTCTTTTACTTTTAAGTTTTTACTAACCCTAGTTATGTGTTAGTTATCTGGGGTTGTGATAAATTTTAATATCACCGGTTTTTAATGAGTTATTTTATAGTTTGGGTAATTTAAAGGTTTACTTATTAAGTCTTAAGCTTAATGCTTCTTGTTGTCTGATCACCAATAAGATTGATGTGGTAAATCTAAAATGAACTAGACATAGGGATTTTAGGTTTCAGCCTTAGACTTAATAGCCCACGATCTTCCTTGAGGATAGATAACCCTTTAATAGATTTCCTTACATGATAGACATATACCTGTCGGGCGGGGGTAGCCATAATTGGAACTTAAACTTAATGAATCCAGATAATTTGGTTGACATAGACATATGGTTCAATTGGGTTAAACTGGGTATTTGCGTCTGACCATCGATAGAGGCTTTTGCATAATTTAGTGTTCCAGGTTAATAAACTGATTTATTACACAAACATAAAATAATCACTTCATCTTTTAAAAGATATTAGAAGGATTCACAACCCTAGATCTTTGTGTCTTTTGTTATTTTCTTTAGTATTTTCTTTTGTCTTTTTATTTATTTAGAAAATCTACAATCAACAAAATCAATCAAGCAATCATTCTCTTCTCCCTCAATTAGATATCTGTAAATAAATAGTATCAATAATTAATAACAACAGTAGAAATTAAGTCCTCGTGGGATCGATATTTTTATACTACTTGAACGATACGTGTGCTTGCGTTATACGCGTGTGTTTACGCCGGTTATAAGGCTAGCGGGATTTCAAATCAGTGAGTGGACCTTTCTTTTCAAAGTTGATTTTACTTATATGTTTTGATACCAGACATAATTTTTAAGAACTTAGGGCGTTAGCCAGATCTTTTTCAGTTGATTTAAAGAAGATCATGTTTCTAAAAGATGGGTTTTATTACATGATGAGTTTTTTTTTGAAAGAACGACTTTAGAACTTGAGTTTTATATTTTTGAGGCATTGGGAAAAAACTCACCTCAGTATTGTTATTGGCACTAGAGCAAGTGGGAGTTTTTGTTGGGGTTGGTGCTCAGAGCGCCAATTCCCGGTTATATTTTTTTATGAATACTACTGTAAAATATTATTATTATGAATAATATATGCAGTTTCTATAATATAATGTATCTTTTAATATGGTAAAGCGTAATGACCTTAGAATTACTAGTCATGATGCTGTTGCAAAATTGTCGCAACTGGCATTGAGTTGTATCATGATGTTGTCATTCTCAGACAGTTTCTGGTCAAGGTTTGCACTACTTGGTCAGTATAGTAAACCCGTTGAGACCGGTACATGTCGTATACTGGAATATATGATTCCAATGGTTTCTTAATGAACCATAAGTCTTGGAGACTAGTATAGACGTGTAGGTGTTTATAGCGGATAAACACTGAACGACTCACCAAAGATTCTTAATGGATGGTACACCAACGTCAATAAGAATCTTTTCGGGTTGATTAGCTTTTGTGATTCTTAGACTTGAGATACCACTGTGGGCACATGAGACATCTTCTACACTTAGATGGCAGTCACGTCACCGATCTATTTAGATCAGACATTCGCCTGTTTTTTGGGTGTGGATAGATCCTCAGGGTGTCCTGTGAGTATCGAGATAGGATCCGTCAGTTATGTGTATCAGAGCATAGATAGTCTATTTGATTAGCAATCAGATAAAAACCATGGGCATGTGGTATAATTTAGAAGTTAGTTCTAAATGTTCTTTTTGGGATTGCTAATAAAGACGTCGACGGGATAATCCCTATAGAGATTTGACGTTTACATATATATCTCCGGGATATATCCGGATACCTGTGACAGAGGAATTATACATTTTCCATGACCTCGACCTGCATGATTCAGCGAGTTTATCCGTGGTCGTCATAATTTACAGGTGGATATATTATGGACACGAAATTAGATTTCGTGACGGATATGCCTGAATCTAGAGAGTCTCACTAATGAAATATACTCGTAGAGCACTAGGGCAACATTTATAAATAATATTGATTATTTATAAAGTCGTTTAAAGGTTAAACGTAAAATACATGTGTAGGGACCTTATTGTCATTTCCTAATTTTTTGTGTATTTGCATTTAATGATGGATTAATTCAAATACACATTAATTAATTGTCAAATTGAGAAATTTGACTAATAAAATAAATATATATGTATTTAATATTTAATGTAAATATAATACATATAATTAATATATTTGTATTTAATTAATTAATTATTAAATGATTAAATTAATTGAAATACAAATATCTTAAAGTTATGATAAATGTGAGATGACCTAAAGATGCTTTACTTGACTTTAAAGAATTCATTAAAGTGTTAATGATATCAAAAGTGCAAGTGGACAAGTGGGCTTTAATTAAACAAATTGAAAAATATACCTAGATATTTTTCTTTGTTGATTTTCGTCCATGATACAAAAATAGCCAAGTGTTGGATATTTTTGATTAACCAAAATCTTATCTAAGAACTCCATTGAAAGAAAAATAAAATAAGTTTGAGGAAGAAGAAGAAAGACAAAAGGAGAAATCAAAGAAAGCTTGGTTTTTAGTGAGTTTTCTCAAGTTACTATTAGAGAGGAAAATGTTCATTATCTTCTAGGCTACATCTTGTGATGTTCTCATATTTTTATATTCTTTATTCTTGGTGTTTTTGTTTGATGGAAGTTTGTGGATAGGGTTAAAGCATGTATAAGATCATAGAATGCTTATAAGGTGTTAACTAGCATTCTTTTGAAAGTTTAAGAAACTTGTTGTCATTCTAGAGTTATTGACCCACTCTTAAATGACCTAGATTTGTTCTATAGTTGTTTCATTGTGGTGAGGCTTGATTGGTGTGGAAGAATCATGATTGAAGTGTTGGATTTTGCTAATTTGGTTTAATTTGTCCAATTTGATGAAATTGAAAAATTAGGATTTTAAACCACTTCCAAATTTGGGGCTTTTCATTTATGTTGTGTATTTGGATGTGTATATGATGCATGTAAAATATTGGGTTGATTGAATTTTGTCTTAATGTGTTTTGAACATATAAAGTGCAAAATGCACATTATGCCCACCATTAGGGGCTCACGGCATTGGGACTTATTTTTGGGGTTTTTGTTGCAAATTGAATTTTGATATGTAGGACATATTAAATTAATATTGGTAATGATTTAGAATCAAAATTGTTTCGAACAATTTCGGACTAAAATGAACAAAATGCAAAGCTTTGGGACAATTTGGTAATTACACAAAAATTCAATTTATTGTGTAATATTTCATAATTTGATAATTGGATAATTAAATAAATAAGTTTATTTAATTAATCCGAGAAAAAGTTTTGAAATCGGAAAATTTTGATTTTCCACTATTCCGCTGCGTTACCGGATTTCCGCCCTTAAACCCATTTCAAGTATGTAATTTGATTCAGATATGGAATTGACGGAGGGAACATGTGCACATGTAGAGGACTAGGAGAACGATGATACGTAACACCCCCAGATCATAGTTCAGGAATAGGGATGACAGATGCCCATAGATCATAGTTTCAGAGCTTAGATGGTAGCATAGATTCGCACCCCCGGTTCTATTGGGGGACGGCGATACGTAATGCCCCAATGTCATGGATTTGCACTTCTGGTTCTATTTAGGCGTATAGGGGGATGATGATAAGTAATGCCCCCATGCGTCAGGTTTTTCACATACAGTTTTCAGAAACAGATATTTCAGAATTAGTTTTCAGAGACAGATTTTCAGCAGAGATAGTCTTAGAGAAAAGTTTTCTAGAAACAAAGTTTTCAGAAACAACAGTTTATAATAGACTTCCAGAAAATCATATTTCAGTAAAATTTTCCAGAAAGAAAGTTGTTTTCAGTTAATGAAAGGGATTTCAGAGAAGATGATTTGTGATAAATTGGGTTTTAGAACCATGGATTTTCAAAAACACTTTTAGTACCTACTTTTAAACTGTCCACTCACTTAAATCGTTCAAACGATCTAACCCCCCACTTCAAGTGTTTTGTTTTGCAGTTTCTTGGAGGACGGGCTCGGGAGGATGTATACTGATGGCAGTCAAAAGATGTCCGGTCCACTAGGTCAAATCAGAAGTAGAGTTCAGTCGAGTCATGTAAAGTCCAATCTCAGATATTATATAACAGAGTTGTGTATGATCATTCATGTATAGAGTTGTAATATTTATGATATTGTTTGTTCAGTCGTGTGTATATTACATCACGAGCTTTGTTGTGTATTTGGGCATTGGTCCCATATATGAAATTATGTTGAGGAGAGTATCAGTACTGTTTGTAATTAAAAAGTCAGTGGATTATGGGGATAGTACGACCTATTCCATACCGGTAACATCTCTGAATTGATGATGTAACAAATATGGTATCAGAGCATGGTCCATGGAGTCAGTGACTGTAATGGGTAAAGTGATGGGGTCTTGTATACGTAGTATGCCCGGGGTACTAGTATACGAGGCTTTGCCTCTCCAGTATTCGATCCTCGAGTACGTCCTAATGTCCTATAGACAGGTTAGTAAGCATTCCCTAGGCTACTTGAATTTTTTCCCAATAAGTAATCCTAATTCTTGCTTTGGTTACGAATCATTCCATGATTATTTGGAATTATTAGTAAAATATCAAGTTAAGCTATTAAGCTAGAAAATGCAAGTACTTAAGGGAGTGGGAAAAGAAAGCTATAAGAAAGGGAGAAAAGATGCTTAGATGTTTAAGTAACCAGAGATAGAAGTAGAGGATAAAGAGAATACTAGAACCTATAACAGTAAAAAGAGAATTTAGCAAGTCTGAGTAAGAGTAAAATGTCAAATAGATCTATGTAATACTTCCTCTCTTCTATGAGAACCCTTTATTCCTTAGGAAGTTCCTTCAAGCCAAACCTATAGCCTTTGAATATCTTGTATAGATAGCAAGTACTCCGAAAAGTAAAGAATAGTAAGAAGCATAAGAGAGGAAAGAAATCAGAAATAGATATGGGAGTCCTGATAGACCAGAGACGTCAAAAGAAAGAAGAGATTGTAAATCCCCAAAAACTAGGCCGTAAGCAAGCAAATAAAGATTGTTAGCAAAAAAAGATTAATTACCTTACCCCCAAGAGATCATACATAGATACGAACCTGAGCTATCTAGATTTTAGTACGAGAGTCAAACCAGATGTGTAAACACGGAAAGTTATAGGCTTATAGAGAAACAACGAGTACAACAATGGCATGAGAGGTTATTGAGATTACTACCATCAGTAAGACATCAAGGCTCAACCCCACATTCCCAACCCTCGTTATACAATAGTAGAAAAGATGGACCCCAGTTGTTACTTTAAAGACATTCCCTTGAGAAAATGAATACACAGTAAAGTAGGTCGAAATATAAAATTTTCAGATCTAGTACAATAATGGGGTAAAATGAGAAAATGGTGCTAAGTAAAAAGGTTTAGAAGAAAGACAGCTGATAAGTGCACAAAAGTGTACTTTGAACCTCGCTAACTCAGCTTAGTTATCATATATTTAATACTAATTAGAGTTCATTTTATGCTTTTTTATTAGGAAGCAATGGATCAAGGAGAATGGAGCAATTGAACATGTTTCGGAGCCTAACGGTGAAATCGGACGCGCGCGGGAGCATCAGACGCAAGAAGCGGCAAAACTAGCATCAGTCGCGCATTGAATTTAAAAATGCTGTAACTTTTGATCTAGAAAGAGATATGAGACCCATAATATATCGATTTACATGCACTTGATGAGATCTAGTCAATTTCAGTCACTGGCACCGCGGCGCCCAAGTTCTTGGCGCCGCGGCGCCCTTAGCAAAACTATTCCCATGTATTACACCTGAGAGTTGGGAGCCGTGGCGCCCAAAGACCAGCGCCGGGGCGCCGCGGAACAACCTAAAACCCTCATTTTGATGTTTTTGATATGTATTATAATTCTGAAACCTCCCTATATAAAGCCAACTTCGTCCAAACCCTAAGAAAAGGAGAAAACAGAGAGAAATAATATAAAAATAGAGAACAAAGAGCCACAAACATAAAATCAAGGGAGGAGGACGAAGAACTTCAAGGAAACCATGATGTCTCTCCGATCTATCAAGGCTGTATCTCTTTCTCGCAGGGAGAACTAATCTCCTAGGCAAAGATAATGATGAACTCTTGTATCTAAACTTCTTATATTTATGTTGTTGGTTCATAGAAACTCTTTTAACGTTTAATAAAATTGATGGTTGTTATTCTTTATCATCTTTCGATTCTTGAACCCAGAGATTATGTTTTGTCAACTCCCAGATAGATCCATTCATGCTTCTTCTATGTGTGATTTTCGAACCCAGTTGTGACTGGTAATAGTTATTTTATGTCTTAGTCTTCTGCTGCAGTATGGCCTGAGGGTATATTGTCGACGTTAGATAGCTCGTAATGATGACTTTGTGTGTACTGTTAACATAGAGAAAATAATCATTGATTACCTTAGAATTTAATATGAGTGGAATTGAATATCTTCTGATTGTTGGTTTGGGATGTGAAACCTGTTGGGTTTTCTAGGACAAACCAAGATCAATTAAGCAAGAAATCATATGACTACAACAAAGTAAGAATGCGAAAAATACTCACTTTGATCGGATTTTGGATGCGTTAAACACAAAAAAATGCTCCTTGAAGTTTCGGCCAAGCCCCTTTGAAGTTGATCTTCAAGCTTTCCTCTTTGAAGTGTTGAATCCAAGCTCCAAGCTTTGATTTGAGATTCCAAGCTCAAAGGTTGGTTTCCCTAACACCTTGATATGATTCCTTATGTGTGTGCTAGCACAAAATTGAAACAAATTTTTGCCTTTGGTGAAGAGCAACTCTCAGCCAAGGAACAAAAATGGAGAGAGTCAAAATTTGGTTCAAAACCGTGAGAGAGAGAGAGAGTAAGACTTGTTTTTTTTGTTTTCTATAAGCAAATACACTTATGAAAAATCAAAGCCAAAATTTTGGTATATCCTTTCCAAAAGAATAAAGTAAATTGGAGGGAAAAAAGCAATTAAGGCTTCCAACGACTCCCATCATGAATAGTGACTGGATGTCAATCACAAAAAGGTGACTTGACTTCCATCACTAAAGTGACTGGCGATGTGACTTGCGATGTGACTTGTGGGCCCCACTTTAATTCAAAATCCGAGTAGGCCCGCAAACACATTCCGGGCTTGGGTTTGTTAATTCCGAATTAACGAATTTTCCATTGCGACGTAATTAAATCAAATTTAACTAAATAATTATGCCTAGTAAAATTACTATTCACGTCACTCGCGAATTAATTCTAAATTAATTCGTTCGCCCGAATTAAAATCCAATTTTAATTCCGCATCGAAATCTAATTTCCTTTAATATATCGAATATATTATTTTATCGATTAATTCCAAATTAATCGTTCTCTCTCTTCAAATAGTATTTTATCCCAAATAAAATCTCTCCGCAATTAATCATAGATTAATTATGTTTGAATCATACGTCATCGATGAATCTTCGGGAAGCGACCCATGAGATCCCTGGATATATTGACAGTAAATCCGGTCGTCGGACTATCCGAATACATACGTATCTAGTACTATGTTTTTACCGATTTACGAGACATTGTTGACTTATAGCAAAGCACTGTGCCTACCCAATTCTCCAGAAATATTCTTAAAGGAATATATAACTATGTCAGGCGTAGTATACGTAGTATTGCGTATTGCGATCCAGTATCGGATGTCACATGCAAGGCCTGTGGCTGGAATTATGTCTGCCCCGTACGAAGCATATATCGGATCTCTGGTAACTAGTCTCTATAATCGGATAAACATGACCTAGTCATATTATCCCTATGACTGCAGTACATAAGAGTACTAGTTATGTATCATGCGTGATCATCATCTCCATATGACTGGAGTGATACTTCTATCTTGACATCACACCCAATACACTACGATTCTCAATATACCCAGAAGAGGCGTACACAGAACCTGTTAAAGCCCCAGACGACCAAAACCAAAGTATATTGATTGTCGCAAGTATTAGCGATGTAAGTCTCAGGTTAAGACCAAATACACCTACCCTGATTCGGACTTCCATAGACACATAGTGATACTACCAATGTAATTCCGAGGGGTATATCCAAAGCGAAGCTGTTTCCGTACCATCAGTAAACACAACCTCCTATCACACTTACATAAGTATCCAATACTTAAATATATGATAACTATGTCGTTATGCTCCTATAACGTGCACAAGTGCAATACTAGTATATTCCGCATTATCGATGTCCAATCTCGATAATACTACGACTAGGGATATTTTAATGATTAAACCTTAGTGGATTAATATTGTCTCATATCTTATTAATCCGGAACTAATCATATGGAATTTTATCATTTATATATCTCGGTAATCCAATTACAAATGATAAAAGAGCAATTTCCTTTGTCACATAGTTAATTTGTACAACAACACCATGTTCTATACAAATAGTGATGTTATGGGTCATAATTTGTCCAACAATCTCCCACTTGGCCTATAGCCAATCACTCAAGTGTCCTACACTTGAACTATGTACGGGTCGCTCAAACTTCTGCTGAGAAACAGCTTTCGTCAGCGGATTTGTATGGTTATCATCTGATGCGATTTATTCGATCATCATATCACCACGATGTATGATCCGACGAATCAGATGAAATAATTGAAGTATGTACTTGGATCGTTGATGAGACCATTAATTCTTTAGCCTGCGATGAGGCCTAACTCAGCCACTAACAGAACTATTCCTAATCTGATTAGGATTATATAGATCCAAAGTGCTTCTATTGCTGCCTCAGCTGCAGCAATATTCCGCTTTTGTTGTTTATTCGGCAACAGTATCTTGCTTGGAAGATTTCCAACTCACTGTTCCGTTATTCAAACTATATAGTACCTTTATTATGACTTATAGTCGTTTTTGTCGGTTTGGAAACTTGCAGCGGTGAACCCAGTCACTTCAAGTTCTCTTTCTCCATAGCTTAAGAAGGCATCCTTAGTTCATCTAAGATACTTAAGGATGTTCTTAACATCAATCCAGTGACTATCACTTGGATCGGCCTGATTGTGACTCCATATGCTCAAAGCATATGAGAAACCAGGTCGTGTACATATTTTTCAATGTAC
Organism: Zanthoxylum bungeanum; assembly: GCA_019454045.1. Lineage (NCBI taxonomy): Eukaryota > Viridiplantae > Streptophyta > Magnoliopsida > Sapindales > Rutaceae > Zanthoxylum > Zanthoxylum bungeanum. The sequence continues at coordinate 24,829 of SKCR01035378.1, read as the reverse complement.
GAATTCTCAGAGAGTGCCAACAACTTTTAGATCTATCCCAGTATATCCTTATTCCTAGAATAAAGGTTGTCTCTCCCAAGTAGTCTATGGAGAATTTTCATGAAAGCCAAGCTTTCACCGATTGTATTATGGGAATGTCATTTCCAATAAATGATATGTCATCATTATTTAGGACAATCATTGTCAGTGTGCTCCCACTAACCTCTTTATATACACAAGAATCATTTTCGTTTTGAATTAAATCATATACCATTATGATTACATCAAAACGATAGTTCCAAGAACGCAATGCTTGCTTCAATCCATAAATGGATCGATTTAACTTGCAAACCTTGTTTGCTTGTTTTGGTACGACAAAACCGTCAGGATGTTGTAAACATCCTCCAAAAGGTTTCCGTTTAAGGAAAGTGGTTTTGACGTTCAGCTGCCATATTTCATAAATGAAACATGCAGCATTAGCAAGCATTATCCAAATGGATTTAACCATGGCAACGGATAAAAGGTTTCGTCGTAATCGACACAATGTTGATAACGATACCTTTTCGCTACAAGCCTAACTTTGTACGTTGGTATGTTGCCATCAATGTTTGTCTTCCTTGAAGACTCATATTGTACCAATAGGCACAATGCCTTCCGGTACATCAACCAGTGTCTAAACTTGGTTGGTATACATGGAATCCATTTCGGACATCATGGCATTTTGCCATAATAGGGAGTCGATACCTTGTATCACTTCCTCATACGTAGCCAGTTCGTATTCCTCAATAAGATTGACATCTTCATGAGGTGAGATCAGAAACCCATACCTCCCATGTTGTTTTCTGACTCTCTCCGACTTACGCGGTTCTTGTGTATTCGAAGATTATGGTACAGTTTCATCCCTGATGAACTGTTTGTGTTCCGTTAAAGAATCGGTGCCTGGAACAGTATTACTTGATTTTCATCGAGTTTTACTTTCCTCCCACTTACCACTACATATAGGTATTCCTTTTAGGAAAACCGCATGGACAGCAACAATTAAATTGTTCTCTTGTGAGTTGTATAAGTACTATATTTTGGTTACTCTAGGATAACCTACAAATAAGGCACTTATCCGATTTGGGTCCTAGTTTGGTATCATCCAAACATATGCCTAGCATTCCCAAATCTTCAAGAATGAGAAAACCCGGTTTCTTTCCTGTTCATATCTAATATGAAATCTGTCTAACAGATTTTTCATGGAACCTTATTCAAAATAAATGTTGCACTGTTTAATGTGTATCCTTAGAAGGAAAATGGTAGCTCAGAGTGACTCATAAATAACCTTACTATGTCCAACAAGGTTCAGTTTCTCTGTTCGGACACACCGTCAAAATGAGGTGTTCCGAGAGGAGTCCACTATGAAAGAATACTATACTCTTTCAAATAGTCGAGAAACTTATTGCTTAAGTATTTTCCACCACGGTCTAACCGTGACGGTTTAATACTTTAGTCGGTATGTCTGTCTACTTCGTGTCGAAACTCTAAAAGTTTCTGACTTGTGTTTCATAAGATACACATAACCATAACGCGATGCCACATCCGTAAAGGTTACGAAGAGTTAATATCCACCTCTAGCCTAGCTAGACATGGGCCCACTTACGTCACTATGAATGAGGGCTAAAATATCGGTGGCACTTGTACTTTTACCAAGTAAAAGGTGTTTTAGGCACTTTGCCTAATAATCTAGATTCGTAGACATTATTTGAATTAGAATCAAATCCGTCCTTGTATCCACTCTTCGAAAGTGTGGATATACGAGTCTTGTTAATGTGTCTCGGACAACAATGCCACATATAAGTCTCATCTGATTAATTCAGTTTGAGCTATTTGTTTGTCATGTTATATGTTTCAGATTCATTTATATTCAAAATATAAATATTGTTATTCACTTCTAATGTGTTTATCTCAATATCATCTTTATAAAATAAAATACTTAGTGTTCTAGAATATAAAGGTATACCCGCAACGGGTTAAACTTAGATATAGAGATAATGTTTCTAGTCAAACTAGGTACATTATAACAGTTTCCTAATTTAGGTACATACCCAAAGGGTAGTTCCTAAACTTAGGTTTCTACAGTTAAAACAGCGATTCTCGTCCCGCTTCTGACTCGTAGGTTGATCTCAACTGAGGTCAGTCTCCTGCTAATCAGAAGATTTTGCACATCAGTACATACATATGTACCACATCTAGTATCAAAAATCCAATTTTGAAACAAGTAGTGAACATGTTTATGAAAAACATACTTGAAGTCGGAGCCTTGCCTCTCTTCACTTCCTTCATGTCTGCCTTGTCCATACGGCAGTCACGCTTCCAGTGACCCCGTTTGCCACAGTTTAGGCAGACATCTTGGGATATGTCCTTTGTCTTCCTAGAAGACTGTGATGATTTTGCCTTTGCCCATTTTTTAGAAGCTTTGGCTTTGCCTCTTTGAGCATAGCCATCAACTCTCCAAGAGTTTACTCTTGGTTCATAATGAACCTGCCCCAGCTTTCGGGTAGAGACTATAAGATCAAATCTTTGGCAGTCTCAGCCACGTAGGTAATGCCCAGCTAACCTAGCTGATCGATGTCAGCAATCATCTACGACACCTAGTGCTCGACAGATGTACCCTCTGACATACGCGAGCGAAAGAGCTTCTTTTGCAATTTGTACTTCTAAGATCTAAGAATAGATCTATGAAGATCTTTAATTTCATCATCATGGTATAAGGATCTAATCCTTAATATTGACGACGGAATTAAAGTGTCATTGCATTAAGCATAAAGGATTGAGCACTAAAGTTATCATCACCATGAGTTTTCCAAAACTCATGCTCCACTATTCGCTCAACTCCGAGCTTAGGCCCAAGAGGTTTTTCTATCAAATAGAATAACTTCTCAGTTTCCAGGACTATCCTGAGGTTCTATTCCCAATTTGAAAATTGGAGCCGCTTAAAGACATTTTCACCCAGGATTATGTTCTAAACGCTAATCTTTCAGTTATCTTGATTCCAATAGTCTAACTATCCAATCAACGATTTCGGGTACAATTGAATATAATAATTACTATAGTCTAACTATATAATCAACTATAATTTGATTGGTTAAATTCAAATATATTGATTACTATAATCCAATTATATAATCAACTATAAATGAAGTAGTTTGAATACAGTCCAACTGTTTAAGTTAAAACAACAATTAAATGTTAGTACAACTAATATAAATTTATGTAATGACAAAAAATAAAATGAGCGCGTATTGGCAAGTATCTAAACGAAATTGCAAATTTAATACTTGCCTCCCACTATTTTTCGGCGAGCCTCTAACCCTCTGTTGAATACTCGGGAAACCTAGTTTCCTAGTGGGCTAGGATCCCGTTAAATAACACACAACCTTGACTTTGGCCAACAAGCTATATGATATTTAACTAGGTAGATCTCTAAGATCAATTGGATCAGATCCAATTCCTAGATCGAGTAGGTGGACATCCAAGTCCGAAACATATATCTAATATATTCCCTAACCTTTTTCCTCTGAATCAACTAAGCCTTGGCTTTGGCACAACAAGCTTAATGATTCCAGTTAAGCGGGACACATTGACTTTGGAAAGCTTCGTAATCGATGTCGATGGACAAGAAGTGATCTTGACTTTGGCCAATAAATCACAACTTGGACAAGACATACGATATGGAACAAAGCCTTCATGATTCAAACACATCCGCGATGGAAAAAAGTCTTGACTTTGGCCAACAAACCAGTGACAATCTTGGATCTTGAGAATGAATCACTTAATGGAAGGAAAACGCTTAATATTTGTTGAGGGTTTTTCGCGTAATTGGTAACCAATTAATTATCTTTGATTAGGTCTCATCATACACCCTTAAGCATGCATTATAAAAGCATAATAAGGCGCGGTAAATAAATTAATAATGATATGCGGATGGATATTTAAAACATTTTGTTCCTAGAACAAATCTCTCCCATTCTCTCTCTCCCGCTAGCACAAATCTTACTTATACCCAATTTATACACTTCTAAAGAAACCTCATTTACATTGAGGGGAATAGGTGAGAAGAGAAATACAAAGAGTCAAGAGGTAATAGGCTGGACACGCAGGTCCAATTTAATAAATTCTAAATTTATTACAACAATTCCAAAATTGCCCTCACCCATCTAATATCCATCCGATATACATTATTCATACATCACATCCATGTATTCACACAAAGCATGTTATCAATCAATCCAATTAATTATCTTTGATTAGTGACCATCCAATGTTCAAACAACGATTTGATTTGCGCGAGTCCAACTCGTTTAAGAATAAGTACTCAAAGTACGTATTCTTGAATTATATCGAACTATAATATTAAATCCAATTTAATTCGTATTCAATACTAATTCTTTATTTAATTCCAAATTAAATAATTACACTTTTAATGTGCCTTTGCGACTTAGATTCTAAATCTAATCTTAATGGGTCTCAAAGCCCAATTAACATCCAATGTCAATTTAATTAAAGTCCAATGGGCTTTCAATTAATTCATAAGGCATGGACTTTGGCAACCAAAGCCCAATAAGGAATCACCATTTGCCACAAAATTAATTTTGGCCCATTAGGCCCAATTAAATTTAAAAAGGCCCAATTATCATATTTGGACTTTATGGAAATGGTTTTAGGCCCAATTGGATCCAACTAATTAACCTAAACCAAACTTGGCCCAACCAAGCCCATTAAGCCCAAATACAACATTTTTAGCCCAATTCCAAATTAAGCCCAACTAATTAAATTCCAATATTCCAAATATCATAATTTAATCAATTAAAGTGTATTATCCATAATTAATTATTTAAATCAACATTTCCAAAATACCAATTTACACAATTAATCATGCTGTAATTAATCAACTTATGTCCAACACAAATTGAAGCAAAAATCCAACATGCTTCCAAGGCTCTCGGCAATATGGTGATTTTTATATCAATTTTGATTTCAATCCAATTAAATCACAAACTAATATATCCCATGCATTTTAAACATATCCAATTTTCTAAATTCAAAAATCACCAAGAGCTAGGGCTCCTACACCATTCGGCCAAGCCAATGCATTTGAGGAAAAGTAATCCAATTAATTTTTCATCAAATTGATTATGTGCAACTCAAAGTTAACATATTATAAGCATGCTCAAACAAATAATTTGCCTAAAACATGCTCAAATCAAAAATACCCAAATTAAAGTTAAGAACCCTAAATTTAATTCCATGCTTAATAACCGCTTTGATACCATTGTAAGGTTTTCTAGGTCAAACCAAGATCAATTAATCAAGAAATCATGTGAATACAACAAAGTAAGAATGCGGAAAATACTCACTTTGATCGGATCTTGGATGCGTTGAACACAAAAAATGCTCATTGAAGTTTCGGCCAAGCCCCTTTTAAGTTGATCTTCAAGCTTTCCTCTTTGAAGTGTTGAATCCAAGCTCCAAGCTTTGATTTGAGATTCCAAGCTCAAAGGTTGGTTTCCCTAACACCTTGATATGATTCCTTATGTGTGTGCTAGCACAAAATTGAAACAAATTTTTGTCTTTGGTGAAGAGCAACTCTCGGCCAAGGAACAACAATGGAGAGAGTCAAAATTTGGTTCAAAACTGTGAGAGAGAGAGAGAGAGAGTAAGACTTGTGTTTTTTGTTTTCTAAAAGAAAATACACTTATGAAAAATCAAAGCCAAAATTTTGGTATATCCTTTCCAAAAGAATAAAGCAAATTGGAGGGAAAAAAGCAATTAAGGCTTCCAACCACTCCCATCATGAATAGTGACTGGAAGTCAATCACAAAAAGGTGACTTGACTTCGATCACTAAAGTGCGATATGACTTGCGATGTGACTTGTGGGCCCCATTTTAATTCAAAATCCGAGTGGGCCCGCAAACACATTCCGGGCTCGGGTTCGTTAATTCCGAATTAATGAATTTTCTGTTGCGACGTAATTAAATCAAATTTAATTAAATAATTATGCCTAGCAAAATTACTATTCACATCGCTCGCGAATTAATTCTAAATTAATTCGTTCGCCCGAATTAAAATCCAATTTTAATTCCGCATCGAAATCTAATTTCGTTTAATATATCGAATATATTACTTTATCGATTAATTCCAAATTAATTGTTCTCTCTATTCAAATAGTATTTTATCCAATATAAAATCTCTCTGCAATTAATCCTAGATTAATTATGTTCAAATCATACGTCATCGGTGAATCTTCGGGAAGTGACCCATGAGATCCCTGGATATGTTGGCAGTAAATCCGGTCGTCGGACTATCAGAACACGTACGTACCTAGTACTACATTTTTACCGATTTACGAGACATGGTTGGCTTCTAGCAAAGCACAGTGCCTACCCAATTCTCCTGAAATATTCTTAAAGGAATATATAATCTATGTCAGACGTAGTATACGTAGTATTGCGTATTGCGATCCAGTATCGAATGTCACATGCAAGGCCTGGGGTTGGAATTGTGTCTGCCCCGTACGAATCATATATCGGATCTCTGGTAACTAGTCTCTATAATCGGATAAATATGACCTAGTCATATTATCCCGATGACTGTAGTACATAAGAGTACTAGTTATGTATCCTGCGTGATCATCATCTCCATATGACTGGAGTGATACTTCCATCTTGACATCACACCCAATACACTATGATTCTCAATATACCCAGAAGAGGCGTACACAGAACCTGTTAAAGCCCGGACGACCAAAACCAAAGTATATTGATTGTCGCAAGTATTAGCGATGTAAGTCTCAGGTTAAGACCAAATACATCTACCCTGATTCGGACTTCCATAGACATATAGTGATACTACCAATGGAATTCCGAGAGGTCTATCCAGAGCGAAGCTGTTTCCGTACCATCGGTAAACACAACCTCCTATCACACTTGCATAAGTATCCAATACTTAAATATATGAGAATTATGCCGTTATGCTCCCACAATGCGCACAAGTGCAATACTAGTCTATTCCACATTATCGATGTCCAATCTCGATAATACTACGACTATGGATATTTTAATGATTAAACCTTAGTGGATTAATAATGTCTCATATCTTATTAATCCGAAACTAATCATATGGACTTTTATCATTTATATATCCCGGTAATCCATTTACAAATGATAAAAGAGCAATTTCCTTTGTCACATAGTTAATTTGTACGACAACACCATGTTCTGTACAAATAGTGATGCTATGGGCCATAATTTGTCCAACAAAACCTTCAATCGTGTGTAATAAAGGAATCAATAACTGAATATAGGAGTTTGATACAAGAGGGATTCCTGATGCTTTGCTATATCTCTCTACTGATATTTTCCTGAATATTTATCTATAGTTTTATCTTAAATTATCAATTCATTCATTTTCTTTTCATTAAAGTTATTGCAAACATTTTTACCTAAGTAAATTAGTTCCTGTAACCATCTCTCTGAGGAATCGACACCCCAACTATACTGCGATAACCGCAAGTACTTTTTTGGGCTTAATCAACAGCCTATATGAAATGATTAAGAGAGAAAATAATAGTTAAACAATAATGGAATATAAGAGAATCAACGATAGACATAACCAGAGAATTGAAAAGGTTGATGCCCCTCAAGGTAAAAAACAGATATAGAGGAACCAAAAATTCCATAAATAGTTAAGAACAAGAAAGAAGAAAATAAGGACGTCAGGTGAAAGGTAGAGGTAAAACTATTGAGATAGGATAATAATAAAATAGATACCAGACAAACAATGACAGATGTGTAAAATGATAAGGAAAATTTTCAATGGTACTATGGAATAGTAAGCTTTTCAGATTTCAGATACGACTGAAATTTTATCGTATAAAGAAAAAGGGAGAAAGATGAATTATAGTGATCTGTATGTTCCTTAAGGATAATATATAGGATAACTCAATAAGAGACTAAGTAGTACAACTGAGAGACGGTCAAGGAAACTAAGAATACTGAAATTGTTGAGATCGAGACAACTCTTAATAGGATAAGATTCGAGAGATAATTGAAGGTGGAGCATTCTAGAGTACAAGTAAGCAAAAAAAGAATACTCAACATAAAAGACAGTAATCGTACTTGTACCAGCAAAGAAACCAAAGGTGTAGAAGAATAAAATAGACCAGTTTGGCCAGAGCCAACATTAATAGTAAATAATACAGTTTTAGCATAAAGATATACGAGGTTAGGCTTAATATAAATACTTTGTTCCAAACTCCATAGCCAACCGAGAGGATCGTCAGAGAAAACTATCCTGAAGTAACGTCCTAAGTATGGGAGCCATCGATTGACAGTGAGAGTACATGAAAAGGTAGTTATGAGTTATGAAGTCCTAAACCCATAAATAGTAGTATATGTGAGAACTCAAAAGAAGAAGCTCATAAGTAACGAGGGTTTAGTGAAGAGAAAATAGAAAAGATCAAATAGTTAGCTGAGATTGGAGCTAAGAAGATATCTACTAAGATATATCTTATAAAGTCATTTAAGTAGTTACATTATGAAGAATAGCTGGAGAACTTGAAGTACACACAAGTCAAGGGAAAGTGAAGATTATTGGCTATAATATAAAGCACATGGTAATACCCTAAACGTGAAGACTAACAAAAGTTCCCAAGGATACGATTTCTGTGATGCATAGAGGTAGTTGTAGTATGATGGTAAGTGAAAAATACTAAGAAGAACATTCAAGGGATTATTCACTAAGAACCACGAACTTTGAAGTGGTATGTACAAAAATGACAAAAGATTTACAGGAGTTTTAATATTAAGTTTTCAAACAGAAGAGTAGAAAGGAAATTAAGGAAAATAAGAATAAGCAGAGACACAAATATCCTCGAACCAAGATGAATCTGCTAGTTGAACCCTAGAAAGGATTCGAGGACGAATCCTATTTAGGGGGTAGAATTTATAACGGCCGGCAATCTCCACAACTATTACGCCGTGAGACAAGTGATTACATAATATAAAATTTTGGTTGGTTACATATGCACTCATGAAATGACTTTGGGAATAATCGGTAAACTCCTCGAAATCCCGAAACGAAATTATATGATGTTCCACTCCGAATAGCCCATGGTATTTGGGCCATAAATTTCTCATACGAACTCCGATTTTTATGAATTTTATATCATCAGAAATATAAGATCAATATCTACAACTTCCGCGTTGAATATTTTACCAAATTCGAACTAGAAGCAAGTCAAAAACGCAGATGAAAAATCTTGATGAACAGTACATGAGGGTGAATCTAGAGAATTCTCAAACTCTCTCAAATTTTTTTATTTTTCTCATGAAATCATTTTAAAAAATAACCAAATAAGTCCAAGTATAAATAAGGGACACTATTCATCCATCAAAAGATGGGAGAAAGAGAAGAAAGACGTGAAGAGATGGAGAAGAGAGTGAAAGAAGTTGGTCCCTAATCAAAATTAAAGAAGATCAAGTGCAAATCAAATCACCACAAACTAGAAGAAAGGAAAAATCAAGCCAAGAAGACTTGAATGGTGATGGAAAAATGTGATTCAAGGTAAGGATAATCTTGACCGAAATTGTGATACATTGAAATGTGATTCAAGGTAAGGATAATCTTGACCCAAATTGTGATACATTGAGTTTTGATGTTTTGGTAATTATAGTATATTGTTAACTTGAGTATGATGTTAATTGAGTGATTATTTTGTCAAGAAAATGGTGATTGTGGGAAACCCCTAACTTGTTAATTTTGGGTATGAAATTAAGTAAAGGTTATAGATTGGATATGAGTTGATAATGAAATATTTTGGATACTTATTGAGGTTATTTGCTTGTGTGGAAGTATGGGAATAATGTTGAGAAAATTGAGCATGAAAGGATGAAGTTAAGACTAGAAATGTGCCTAGCATCGCGACGCGAACTAGAAATTTTGTAGATATATTTCTAGATTGGTACGCATCGCGACGCGCAAGGCCCTGCATCGCGATGCGTACTGGGAATTTTCCCAGGTGTGTTTCTGGAATGATGCGCTTCGTGACGCGTAAGGCCCTACATCGTGATACGTGATCAAAAAATTTCCCAAATCAGTTTTAAATCAATCCAACTTCACCCCAGCGTGTTAGAGACCACCCTAAGAGCCTCGTATCAGTTCGTGTATACACATTACATTATGATATAAGTACGATATGCCTTGAAATAATAATAAGTGATTAGGTGGATAAACTTAGTTTAATTCAGAATATGTTCCCTAGCTCACTTTCTTATCAAGTTATCAATTGTAGATCATCACAGGAACCACAAATTTCTTCAGTGAAGTGAAGTAAGGCTAGCAGGATTTCAAATCTGTGAGTGGACCTTTCTCTTCAAAGTTGATTTTACTTATATGTTTTGATACCAGACTTACTTTTTAAGACCTTAGAGCGTTAGCCAAATCTTATTTCAGTTGATTTAAAGAATAGCATGTTTCTAAAAGATGGGTTTTATTACATGATGAGTTTTTTTTTAAAGAACGACTTTAGAACTTGAGTTTTATGTTTTCGATGCATAGGGAAAAAACTCACCTCAGTATGTAATTTGATTCAGATATAGAATTGACAGAGAGAATATGTGCATATGTAGAGGACTGGGGGGGACGACGATACGTAACGTCCCCAGATTCTAGTTCGGAACTATGGAGGACAGATGCCCCTAGATCCTAGTTTTAGAGCCTGGAGGGTAGCATAGATTCGTACCCCCGGTTCTAGTTCAGTGGCTTGGGGGACGACGATACGTAACGCCCCAAGACCACTAGTGTCAGGGACAGGTAGTGGCATGCTTTGGGGGACGATGATACGTAACGCCCCAATGTCATGGATTTGCACTTTTGGCTCTAGTTAGGTGTATGGGGGGATGACGATACATAACGCCCCAATGTGTCAGTTTTTCACAGATAATTTTTAGAAACATATATTTCAGAATTAGTTTTCAGAGATAGATTTTCAGCATAGATAGTTTTACAGAGAAACTTTTTCTAAAAATAAAGTTTTTAGAAACAGCAATTTATAATAGACTTCCAGAAAAGCATATTTCAGAAAAGTTTTCCAGAAAGAAAGTTGTTTTCAGTTAATGAAAGGGATTTCAGAGAAGATGATTTGAGATAAATTGGGTTTTAGAACCATGGATTTTCAAAAAACACTTTTAGTACATACTTTTAAACTGTCCACTCACTTATATCGTTCAAACGATCTAACCCCCCCCCCCTCACTTCCAGGGTTTTGTTTTACAGGTTGCAGGGCGAGCTCGAGAGGATGAATACTGATGGCAGTCACTAGGGTGTTCGGTTGAGTCAAGTAAAGTCCAATCTCAGATATTTGTATAACAGAGTTGTGTATGAGCATTCATGTATAGAGTTGTAACATTTATGATATTGTTTATTCAGTCGTGTGTATATTACATCACGAGCTATTTTCTGGATTTGGGCATTGGTCACATATATGAAATTTTATTGAGGAAAGTATCAGTATTGTTTGTAATTAAAAAGTCAGTGGCTTAGAGGGATAGTATGACATATTCCCTGCCGGTAGCATCTTCGGATTGGGGATGTTACACTATACGAGTCTCCAAGACTCATGGTTTATTGAGAATCTACCATTGGAATCCAAGATTCCAATATACGACATGTATCGGTCTCAACGGGTTTACTTACTGACCAAGTAATGTAAACATTGACTGGGAACAATTAAAGAAATATATTGTTATGATACAACTCAATGTCAGTTACGACGCTTTTGCAACTGTATCATAACTAATCATTCTAAGGTCAGTTACGTCTTTACCATATATAAAGAGATGTTATATAATAGAAACTGTTTATTTTATTCATAATAAAATATTTACATAAGTATTTACATGGAAATACATAAGAAATTTCAGCTCCGAGCACCAACCCTAACAGTCTGAATAGGGCAAAAATCACATAACTGTTAGTTTTTTAGCCCCTCTAAAAATTGGATCATTTGTGACCACTTTTCTCTTGATTAAACTTCTAAAACTTGTTCATACTTTATATTTTGATCACCAAATGAGCTCTAAACTTATTTCATCATATTCAAGCTCAAATCAAGTCTTAACTTGTATCATTTGCTTACTTAGAAGCTATTTGTATTTTTTGGAGCTGTGGGTACCACTTTATTTGTATCAAACACTCAGGTTATTTTCGAGCCCTTAAAGAAGAATTGTAAAAAGTTCGATAGGTACCCATAAGCCAATTGAGTCATCTTCAATCCCGAGAAAGAAGAAATTATAAGATTTTCATTGGCACCCTTGAAGCCAAGTGGTTTAGTGAATCATCTTGCGGATTGCTTGAGGCTTTGATGATATATAGGGTTGTCTAACTGTAGGACACAGAAATCGGCGACGCTGTCCCGGGCTCGCGGCCTAGTTGGGAGTACGGAGTAGCCCGCGGGGGACTAAACCGAAGAACTAAAAAATGGAGTCGCCACCCGGTGTGAACCGGGAAAATGATTTAAGGCCGCACTCACCCCTCGTAAGGGAAGACCTCAAACCGTTGGGTTCGGAATGGTCCATTACTTATGCCACTTGTAATGAAATGATTTGTGCAATAATTTAATCGGATCTACGCAACATATATTTCCAAGAGTATTCTATTTCTAAGTTCACATGCATGGAAATGAAGCTCATATCTAAGTTTGCATACATAGAAGTAAGTGAAATAAAGGCAAGCACACAATCTCACGAACACATTAAGTAGATAAATGCAGGAATATAAATAAATGATAACAGTAAAAGTGTCAATAATGAAATGATATGATTAATTATGTAATGCAAAAGAAATTACCAAAGAAGCGAACATGCATGAAATGTTATGAAAAGAAATTTGTTCACTGTAGCAGAATGTGTGCGTTCGTGTAGCGTTCGGAAACGCATTCGAACGTGATTACCAAAATGGCATATGAGACGACACAAACACATGCATGGATAAACAAATACATAATGTAGGACCTCGTGTGCCCGATGGAACACATTTCACATTCAATCGGGTGCACTTCGTCCGACACGGCAAAACATCGTGGTAAAGGTAGCCTTTAGGCATTTCCCTCGAATAAAGGACCTTTAATCCACCCTAGCTAGCCCATGCGCATTAAATTATCAATACATGAATAAACAAATAAATAATATGGGACCTTGTATGCCCTATTGAACACATTTCATGTTCAATCGAGTGTACCTCGTCCGGCGCGGCAAAACATCGTGGTAAAGGTATCTTTTAGGCATTTCCCTCGAATAGAGGACCTTTAATCCACCCTAGTTAGCCCATACACACTAGAATGCAATGCATGCGTAAATAAAACGATGATATGCAAAGGGTAAATGACATAATAAAAGGCACGGCAAAACATCGTGGTAAAGGTAGCCTTCCGGAATTTCCCTCGAATAGAGGACCTTAAATCCACCCTAGTTAGCCCATGCGCATTATATTACAATGCATACAAATGAATGAGACAATAATGTGGAACTCCGTATATCCGATTAAACATATCTCACATTCAATCAAACATACTTTGTCCGGCGCGGCAAAATATCGTGGTAAAGGTAGCCTTTAGGCATTTCCCTCGAATAGAGGACCTTTAATCCACCCTAGTTATCCCATGCGCATTATATTACAATGCATACAAATGAATGAGACAATAATGCGAAACTCTATATGTCCAATTAAACATATCACACATTCAATCAAACATACTTCGTCCGGCGCGGCAAAACGTCATGGCAAAGGTAGCCCTTAGGCTTTTCATCCCCCGAAGTAGAGGACCTTTAATCCAACTTGATTTGCCCATGTGCACTATATCATCAATACATAAACAAATAACGTGCAGAAAGTAAATGGCGGAATGTAAAATGCGAATAATAGACGAACAAGATAAAATAAAGTGAAATATATGTCGTTTGCTCAACTGGTACGTGGAATTGTTTCCCAAGTACAGACCGCACTAACGTCCATTCGGATTCGGCTACGGAATTTACGTCTAGGTTTCCATCCGATATACCATAAGAGACGACACATATTCCATTTATCCAATAGCCATAGCATGTTGGACAATTATGACCAATAGCGTCACATTTGTACAGATCATGGTGTTGTTGTACAAATTAACTATGTGACAAAGAAGATTGTTATCTTATCATTTGTGATTAGATCACCAAGATGTATAAATGATAGGAGGTCCCTATGATTTGTTCCTGGATTGAGAATCATAGTGTGTTGGGTGCGATGTCAAGACGGAAGTATCACTCCAGTCATAGTGGAGATGATGGTCACGTAGGATACGGGACTGGTTCTCTTAAATACTGCAGCTATCGGGATATTATGACAAGGTCATGTATATCCGATTATAGAGACTAGTTACCAGACATCTGACATGTGCTTCGTACGGGACAGACACAATTCCAGCTCTAGGCCTAACACGTGATCATCCGATACTGGATCGACATACACAATACTATGTATACTACGTATATCCGGGGATCTCATGGGTCGCTTCCCGAAGATTCACCGATGACATATGACTCGCACTTTTAATTAATCTGGGATTAATTAGATGAGAGAGAAAATTAATCTGGGATTAATTGCGGAGATATTTTATCTGGGATAAAATATCAATTAAAGAGAGAAAACGATTAATTTGGAATTAATCAATAAATTAATATATTCGATATATTAAACGAAATTGGATTTCGACACGGAATTAAAATTAGATTTTAATTCGGGCGAACGAATTAATTTAGAATTAATTCGTTAGCGACGTGAATAGTGATTTCGCTAGGCATAATCATTTAATTACGTCGCAACGGAAAATTCGTTAATTTGGAATTAGCGAACCCGAGCCCGGGATTGTTTGCGAGCGCATTCGTATTTCGAATTTGAGTGCGGCACGCAAGTCACATCAAGCCTCAAATCATTAGTCACATCAAGCGTCAAATCAAAAGTCACTTTGAGTGATGTGACAAGTTGTCACTTGATTGAGTGATGTGAGTTGATGTGAATAGTGATGAAGGTGGTTGGAAAGTTAAAAGGCTTGTACCTTTGACTTTTAGAAAATTGAAATTTGGTATATGCTTAATTAATTTTGGAAATTAAAAGGTATATACACAACTTCCATTCTCTCTCTATTTTTTACGGTTTTGGAGCCAAAAACCACAACTCTCTCTCTCACCTCTCTTCTTCCTTATTCACGCCCAAAGTGGGCTGTTCTTGAGCTTCTAGTTTGCTCACTGCCGTGAGCAGTAAGAGAAGAAAAGGAATGATTTTGTTGCAAAATCAAAGTGCTAGAACACTCTAGGAGACATACAAAGGTGATATGGAACTCACTTCATGAGCAAGGAATCAACACAAGATTGGAGCTTGCTTGGAGGACCACCAATGGCCGAATTTGAGGACTTGGAAACTGCTCACTGCCGAGCTTGGAGGGAGGCAGAAAATGGTTTTTTGTTCATCACTGCATCGACTCAACCAATCATTGTAAGTATTCCGCGACTTCTCTGATTGTATTTGCACTTGTTTCATGCTTGATAATTGATCCTTGGACCTTAGAGAATTCCAACAATGGTATCTTGAGCCAATATTGAGCATGAAAATGATTTAGGGTTAAAAATTGGGTAAAATTGATTTTGAGCATGAATAATGAAATTGGATGATTTAATATGCTTAATTGATGTTTAATTGAGGATTGATTGGATCAATTTGATGAAAAGGTGTTTGGAACATTTTTCCCCAATTTGTTGTGGCTTGGCCGAAACTCATAAACCCTAAATGTCTTGGATTTTTGATTTTTTGATTCATTGGATGAGTTAAAATCATTCGGGAAATATTGATTGTGGATTTAATTTGATTGAAACCGAATCGATTTTGAAAATCCCCTTTAGCCGAGACTTTGGAAGCATGTATTGGGTTTGATTTTTGTTAAATTGTGTTGGACATGATTTAATATTGATAAGCATGATTAATTAGGCTAATTTGGTGTTTTGGAAATATTGATTTGGTTAATTAATAATGCTATACACTTTGTTAATTAAATTGAGAATTTGGAATTTGGTAATTTAATTATTTGGGCCTTAAAATTGGATTTGGGCTTGTAATGTTGTTATTGGGCTTGGTTGTACCAAGATGAGTTTAGGCTAAATTGGTTGGATCCAATTGGGCCCAAAACCGCATCCATAAAGCCCAAAGGCGACTAATGGACCTTTAAAGTTTAATTGGGCCTAAATTGATTTCTGGGCTTATGGGATAACTCCCGGATTGGACTTTGGTTATTGGGTTCGACCCGAGTTGACAAAAGTCCACGCCTCAAGAAATTAATTAAAAGCCTATTGGACTTTAATTAAATTAATATTGGATATTAATCAGGCTTTGAGACCCGTAACGATTAAATTTGGAATTTAAGTCGTAAAGGTTCGTTAATAAAGTATAGTATTTAATTTGGAATTAAATAATGAATTAGTAATAAATAAAAATTGAATTGGATTTAATTATGTAGTTTAATTTAATTCAAGAATTCGTACTTTGAGTACTTATTCGCAAAACGAGTTTGACTCGAGCAAAATCAAATCGTTGTTTGAACATTGGATAGTCACTAATTATCAGATTAATTAATTTGATTAGATTGATTGATAACATGCTTGTGTGAATACATGGTTGCGATGCATGAATAATGTATATCAGATGGATATTAGATGGGTGGGGCAATTTTAGAAATTGTTCTAATAAATTTGATTTATTAATTAGACCTGCATGTCCAGCCTTATTACCTCATTATTCTTTGTATTCTCTTTTCACCTATTCCCCTCAATGTAAATGAGGTTTCTTTAGAAGTGTAGTGTAACGGGTAGAAGTGATACATGTGCTAGCGGGAGAGAGAAAGGGAGAGATTTGATCTAGGATCAATGTGTTAAATATCCATCTGCATATCATTATTATTTTATACAATTGATCTTAGGGATCTACCTAGTTAATTATCATACAATTTGTTAGCCAAAGTCAAGATTGTGTGATATTTAACGGGATCCTAGCCCGCTAGGAAACACGGTTTCTCGAGTACTTGACAGAGGGTTAGAGGCTCACCGAAAAATAGTGGGAGGCAAGAATTGAATTTGCAATACTCGTTTAATTACTTGTCATACGCGCTCAAATCAAATATAATTCTTCAAATAAATTAAATGTTAGTTGGACTAATATTTAAATCGTTGTTTTAATTAACAGTTGGACTGTATTCAAATAATTTATTTATAGTTGGTTATATAATTGGATTATAGTAATCAATATATTTGATTTAATTAATTATAGTTGATTAAATAGTTGGACTATAGTAATCATTATAATAAATAGTACCGAAATCGTTGATTAAATAGTTGGACTATTAGAATCAAGATAGAAATTGAAAGATTGACATTTAAAACATAATCTTGGGGAAAATGTATTTAAATGGTTTAATTTTCAAAATTGGGAATAATTTCAGGATAGTCCTGGAAACTAATAAGTTACTTTATTTGATAAAATAACATATTAAGCCTAAGCCCGGAGTTAAGAAAATAATAGAGCATAATCTTTGGAAGATTTATGTGATAATAACTTAAGTGCTTAATCCATTAAGCTTGTCGCAGTAGACTCCTTAATTTCTGAATCAGAACTAAGGATTAAATCCTTAAAGTATGATAATGAAATTGAAGGATCTTCAAAAATCTAATTATTGATTTTAGAAGTAATAAAATTTCAATAATAACTCTGGAGAGTTAATGACTGTTCTCAAGGAGACAAAGTCATAATTTACAATAGGCAAGTAGCGCAAGGCGCATCATACTTCGATATTCTAGAAGGCGGAGGCTAGGCCAAAGGCTTCTGGAGTGTTGAAATAGGCAAAGGCAAAATCATTATAATCTTCTAGGAAGATAAAGGACATATCCCAAAATGTCTGCTTAAATTATGGCAAACGGGATCGCGGAAGCGTGACTGCCGTTTGGACAAGGTAGACATGAAGCAATTGAAGACGGGTTTGGCTGCGACTTCAAATATGTTTGTCAATATTATGTTCACTACTAGTATTAAAATTAGATTTTAAATACTTAGTGTGGAACATAAAATATATGTATTGATGTTCAGAATCTGTTTTGAACATGATACTGACTTCAATTGAGATTAATCTGCGGATTGAAAATGGGACGAAAGTCGCTGTTTTAACCGTAGATACCTAAATTTAGGAACTACCTTCGGGTATGTACTTAAATTTAGAAACTGTTATAATGTAACTAGTTTGACTAGAAACATTATCTCTATATTAGTGTTTAACCCGCTGCGGGTAAACCTTTATATTCTAGAACACTAAAGTATTTTATTTTAAAAGATGATATTGAGATAAACACATAAGATGTGAATAACAGAATTTATATTTTGAATATAAATAAATCTCAAAAACATAACATGACAAACAAATAGCTCAAACTGATTTGATCAGAAGAGACTAATTGTGGCATTGTTGTCTATGACACAATCAAACAAGACTCGTATATCCACACTTTCGAAGAGTGGGTACTATGACTGATTTGATTCTAATCAAATAAAGTCTACGAATCTAGTTTATATGGAAAAGTGCCTATAACACTATTTACTTGGTAAAAATGTAAATGCCACAGATCTGTTAGCCCTAGTTCATAGTGAAGCAAGTGAGCCCATGTCTAGCAATGTTAGATATGGATATGAATATTTCGTGACCTTTACGGATGTGGCATCGCGTTATGGTTATGTGTTTCTTTTGAAGAACACAAATCGGAAACTTTTAAAGTTTCGACACGAAAATAGACAAACAGATCGGCTAAAGTATTAACCGTCACGGTAAGACCGTAATGAAAAATACTTAAGCAATAAGTTTCTATTATACTTGAAAGAGTAAAGTATTCTTTTAAATGAGGACTCCTCCCGGAACACGTCAGTTTGACGGTGTGTCCGAACAGAGTAACCGAATTTTATTGGACATGATAAGGTTAATCATGAGTCACTCTGAGCTACAATTTCCTTCAACGGATAAGCTTTAAACAGTGCAAGAACTTATTTTGAATAAGATTCCATAATAATCTGTTTGACATATTTCATATTAGATATGAACGGGAAAGAAACCGGGTTTCACATTCTTGTATATTTGGGTATGCTAGGCAAATGTTTGGATGATACCAAACTAAAACCCAAATTGGATAAGTGCCAATTGTAGGTTATCCTAGGGATACCGAAGTATAGTACTTATACAACTCACATGAGAACAATGTAATTGTTGCTCACCATGCGATTTTCCTAAGAGGAATACCGATATGCAGTGGTAAGTGGGAGGATAGTAACACTTGATGAATATCGGAGTAATACTATTCAAGGCACCCATTCCTTAATGGAACATAAATAGTTCATCAAGGATGAAACTATGCCATTAATCTTCGAATACACAAGAACCGCGTATGTCAGAGAGAGTCAGAAAACAACCTGGGGAATGGGTTTCTGATCTCACCTTATAAAGATGTTAATCTTTTGAGGTATACCAACTGACTACGTATGAGGAAGTGATACAAGATATCGACTCCATATTATGGCAAAGTGCCATAATATCCGAATTGGATTCCATGTATATCAATAAGTTTGGATACTAGTTGATGTACCGCAAGGCATTGTGCCTATTGGTACTTATAAGTCTTCAAGGAAGACATACATGGATAGCAACATACCAACGTATAAAGCTAGGCTTCTAGCGGAAAGGTATCGTTATCAACATTGTGTTGATTACGATTCAACCTTTTAACTGTTTCCATGGTAAATCCATTTGGATAATGCTTGCTAATACTGCATGTTTCATTTATGAAATATGTCAGCTTAACGGGAAAATCGCTTTCCTGAAAAGGAAACCTTTTGGAGGATGTTTATAACATCCTGATGGTTTTTTCGTACCAAAACTAGCAAACAAGGTTTGCGGTTATTCGATCCATGTTTGGATTGAAGCAAGCATAGGTTCTTAGAATTATCGTTTTGATGTAATCATAATAGTTTATGATTTAATTCAAAACGAAATGATTCTTGTGTATATAAGAAGGTTAGTGGGAGCGCACTGACAGTGGCTGTCCTATAAATAATGATAATATGTCATTTCTTGGAAATGATATTCCCATAAAACAAATCGGTGAAAGCTTGGCTTTCATAAATTCTCTCCGAGAAATCGTACATTGAAAAATGTACGCGACCTGGTGTCTCATATGCTTTGAGCATATGGATTCACAAAAAGGACAATCCAAGTGATAGTCACTGGATTGATATTAAGACCATCTGTTATTATCTTAGAGAACTAAGGATGTTGTCTAAACTATGGAGATGGACACTTGAAGTGACTGGGATCACTACTGCAAGTTTCCTAAACCGATAAAACGACTACAAGTCGCAAATGGTACTATACAGTTTGAATAACGGAACAGTGAGCTGGAAATCTTCAAGCAAGATACTGTTACCGTATAAACAACTAATGCGGGTTATTGCTGCAGCTGAGGCAGCAATGGAAGCCTTCTAGGTCGATAATAAATCTAATTAGATTAGATATAGTTCTGTTAGCAGTTGAGCTAGGCGTCATCACAGGCTAAAGAATTAATGGTCTCATCAACGATCCATATACATACTTCGACTATTCATCTGATTCGTTCGGATCATAATCGTGGCGATGTTATGATCGTATAAATCGCATCAGACGATAATCATGAAAATACGCTGACGAAAGCCATTCCTCAGCAGTTTGAGCCAACCGTACATAGTTCGGGTGTCAGACACTTGAGTGACTGGCTATAGGCCAAGTGGGAGATTGTTGGACAATTATGACCCAGAGCGTCACTATTTATACAGATCATGGTGTTGTTGTACAGATTAACTATGTGACAAAGGAGATTGCTCTCTTATCATTTGTGATTAGATCACCAAGATGTATAAATGATAGGAGGTCCCTATGATTTGTTCCTGGATTGAGAATGATATGAGACAGTATCAGTCCACGAAGGATAAATCATCAAATATCCCTAGTCAGAGTATTATCGAGATTGGACATCGATCAATGCGTAAAAGATTAGTATTACACTTGTGCGTGTTGTGAGGGCACAACGACATAGTTCTCATATGTTTGGGTATAGGATACTCATGCAAGTGTAATAGGAGGTTGTGTTTTACCGATGGTACGAAAAATAGCTTCGCTCTGGATAGACCCCCTCGGAATTCCATTGGTAGTATGACTATGTGTCTATGGAAGTCCGAAATCAGGGTAGGTGTATTTGGTCTTAACCTAAGACTTGCACCGCTAATACTTGCGACAATCAATATACTTTGGTTTTGGTCATCCAGGGCTTTAACCGGTTTCTATGTACGCCTCTTCTGGGTATATCGAGAAACGTAGTGTGTTGGGTGTGATGTCGAGATGGAAGTATCACTCCAGTCATAGTGGAGATGATGGTCACGTAGGATACGGGACTGGTTTTCTTAAATGCTGCAGCTATCGGGATATTATGACAAGGTAATGTATATCCGATTATAGAGACTAGTTACCAGACATCCGACATGTGCTTCGTACGGGGCAGACACAATTACAGCCCCATGCCTAGCACGTGATCATCCGATACTGGATCGACATACACAATACTACGTATACTACGCCTGATATAGATCGCTTATTCCTGTAAGCATGTTTCTGGAGAATTGGGTAGGCATGGCGCTTTGCTAGAAGCCAACCTTGTCTTGTAAATCGGTATAAACGTGGTACTAGGTACTTACGTGTTCGGATAGTCCGACGACCGTATTTACTACCAACATATCCAGGGATCTCATGGGTCGCTTCCCGAAGATTCACCGATGACGTATGACTCGCATTTTTAATTAATCTGGGATTAATAGATGAAAGAGAAAATTAATCTGGGATTAATTGCGAAGATATTTTATATGGGATAAAATATCAATTAATAGAGAAAACGATTAATTTGGAATTAATCAATAAATTAATATATTCGATATATTAAACGAAATTGGATTTCGACGCGGAATTAAAATTAGATTTTAATTCGGGCGAATGAATTAATTTAGAATTAATTCTTTAGCGATGTGAATAGTGATTTCACTAGGCATAATCATTTAATTACGTCGCAACGGAAAATTCTTTAATTTGGAATTAGCGAACCCGAGCCCGGGATTGTTTGCGAGCGCATTCGCATTTCGAATTCGAGTGCGGCACGCAAGTCACATCAAGCGTCAAATCATTAGTCACATCAAACATCAAATCAAATGTCACTTTGAGTGATGTGATAAGTTGTCACTTGATTGAGTGATGTGAGTTGATGTGAATAGTGATGGAGGTGGTTGGAAAGTTAAAAGGCTTGTACCTTTGACTTTTAGAAAATTGAAATTTGGTATATGTTTAATTAATTTTGGAAATTAAAAAGTATATGCACAACTTCCATTCTCTCTCTATTTTTTACGGTTTTGGAGCCAAAAACCACAGCTCTCTCTCTCACCTCTCTTATTCCTTATTCACGCCCAAAGTGGGATATTCTTAAGCTTCTGGTTTGCTCACTGCCGTGAGCATTAAGAGAAGAAAATGAATGATTTTTTTTGCAAAATCAAAGTGCTAGCACACTCTAGGAGACATACAAAGGTGATAGGGAACTCACTTCATGAGCAAGGAATCAACACAAGCTTGGAGCTTGCTTGGAGGACCACCAATGGCCGAATTTGAGGACTTGGAAACTGCTCACTGCCGAGCTTGGAGGGAGGCAGAAAATGGTTTTTTGTTCATCACCGCATCGACTCAACCGATCATTGTGAGTATTCCGTGACTTCTTTGATTGTATTTGCACTTGTTTCATGCTTGATAATTGATCCTTGGACCTTAGAGAATTCCAACATAGCATACATTAACCAATAATACTCATGCGAAGAAATATTAACAAAATAAAAGGAATAAGCGGAAATAAAAAAGGGTGCGTTCAAGTCTAACCTCTTTAATGGTCTATCGGAAGCGCGGTACGAGGTTGTCGGAAGGGTTAATGCTCTGCAATCCTCCGGTTCACTGGTTCAACATTTTCCTTCGCTGTTTTGCTGTTCGGGCTGCTGTTTTACTCCATTTTACGGCTATTTCTGGTCGCGGTATTGGCTCACTGTATTGCGGTAAAACGTGACTATTTTGGCTTACGGTTTGCGGGTTTTACGGGGCAGTTTCTGATGCAGTTTTATGGTAAAATCTGGACTATTTTGGGGTGATTTGTTCACTATTTGGGGACTGTTTTCATAGATTTGGGGACTATTTTTTGGGGTGTATTGCTCAATGTTGTTGTCGGTGGAGGGCTATTGTTGTTTTACGGACTTAGGGTTGTGTTTGTCGATGAAGAGGGACTGTTATGGGCTATTATTTGTTGTTGTTTGTTACGTGAATGAGCTCACATTTGAGGGTTTGTGGCTGGTTTGATCTCGGTCAGTGAGGGCTGCCGTGAATGACTTGGTTTATCATATGCTTTAGTCGGCAGTTTGGTCGGTGGTGTGCAGTGTTTGTTTGTGTATGTTGAGAGTGTGTTTTTGTTTTGGTTTAGGGTTTTTAATGTGCGAGAGAGATGAGGGTGCTGAGGGTCTTCGGGGCTTCTTTTTGTTTATTTCTTTTTAATGGTTAGTGGGGGGAAGGCTGGTTTCCGCGAATGTGTTATGGAGTGAGCAAGCGTGAAGGATTAGGGCTTTTTTGGTTGGTCGTTTGTGAAGATTGAGAGAGGAGTGGGGGCTGTTGCTCTAGGGTTTATTCTTTGTTTGACATGGTTTTTGGCTAGAGGTTGGAGGGTTCGTTAATTTAGCTTAGGGTTCTATTTTTAGGGTTTTCAGTGTGCATTAAGGAGGGGCTGCGTGAGGTGTAATTTTAGTGCTTAGTTTCTTGTGGTTTCATGGGTTGATGAGAGGGTAGAGAGGGAGATGAGAGGTTGTTGATGCGTGAGGCAATGTGAGTGGAGTGTGCAGGTGTGAGGGGTGTTATTTGATATGTGTGTGGGGCTGTTGAAGGCTTAGAACATTAGGGTTTTCTTTTTTTGTGTTTTTTGCCGTGAGAGTCTAGCTAGGGGTCCTAAGGGTTGAGTTTGTGCCTCTTTTTATAGGTGAAGGCTAGGGTTCTGCATGGGTTTTGAAAAGGAAAAAAATCAATTAAATATGTGTGTATTTTAATTAATTTTAAAAGGGAAATAAATTATGTAATTTTTGTGGGGAATATCTTTAAATTTGGTGAGTGAATTATTTAATTGAATTTAGATCTTTGGTAATTAGGAAGGTGATTTATTTAATTTTGGAATGAGATTTAATTTAATTTAATTTAATTTAATTCGATTTAATTTAATTTAATTTGTGACATGTGTTTTAAATATTTTTAATTATTTTTGGATGTGATTTAATGGGCTTGGGCTAGGTGGGCGTGTGGCTTTGGTTTTGGGCTAGGTGAATTTAAAACAGAGGCCTAACGAGCAAACCCGAAGCTAAGCAAACGAATTAAATCCAACAAGGTGTCAATTTCTGACTCTTCCCTTCCGACGTCTGTTTCCCGCAACTTCCACAATTTAAAGAGGTAGTGTCTCCATGTGAGACTCATCATCGAGACTTATATGCAAAAATGCAGTGCCTACACTAACTACGTAAAAATTATTGGGATATATGTCATAGAGCTTCATGTAATATAAACAGAATTATATGTTACGAAATAATAAAATGCATTATTCATTTATC